>CAUYQV010140558.1:0-37914 GCA_963574575.1 Galagoides demidoff
ACTGAGAAAATGACATGAAGGCTGTGTTGATCAGTTTGATGGAAGTATTTCAGATTGCATGTGAAAACCCCACACTGTACCCCAGAAGGGCATTAATGTACATAGTTACCATTCAATAAAATTAAAAAAAAAAAAAAAGAAGGGAAGAAAAAGTAGCCAATGTACACAGCCCTATTTTGAAACTAATTTATAGCTTTCATGGGAAAGATATAACCTAATTATAGCCTTAGAATATGGGGAGGAGAAAGGAGGAGGGGCGGGAGGTGGATGGGTGAAGGGACGGTGATTTGTGGGGTCACCTCTATGGTTTATCTTACAAGGTACAAGTGAATCTTTCTGAGAACCCAGTATGAATGTCTTAATAACTAAGAAAATGACAAGAAGGTTACATTAACCAGTTTGATGAGAGTATTTCAAATTGTATATGAAAACATCACACTATACCCTTTGATTGCATTAATGTACACAGCTATGCCTTAACAAAAAAAAAAAAAAAAACTAAATGTGTCTGCTGGCTGATCAGGGAGACCAATATCCTGTTGCTCAGTAGAATATCTGTTTAGGCAGAATAAGATTTAGAGATAGAGTCTTCAAAAATCAACACTTTTCTAATACTAGGAATAATTAGAAATAAAATGAAAATACAAAGTTATATTTACACCGATATCAGAAACACAAAGACTGCTAGAAATAATCCCCACAAGAAATTTGTGAAATCTCTCTATAAAAAAATTAATATATAACTTAATAAATGTAGAGCGGTATGTAATGATTTTTTTTTATCAGTGTCTGAATTTGCTAAATAGTCTATAGAGATCTAAATTTTTCAACTTAACATAAGGGTTGAGGATATCAAATTCTAATTCCCAAAGGATTTCTGTGCAACTGAACAAAATCATTTCAAAATACATTTGAAAAAACAAATAGTTGGGTCTAGAAAAGAAAAGAAAGCACAGTTACAGATGATCCCTAAGAAATGGTAGGTATAAAACAAGTGTTACCTAAAACGTTGCACAAACTCTAGATTTCACATAGACATAGGACTTTAAAATGGATTTTTACAAACTTAAAATTCCTTACTGAAGATCCTAATCCCATATAGGGGATTGGTTTTCTACCAAAAGGTATTGGGGAAACCATCCATTTCATTTAGAAACAAAGTTTAGTGAAGTCTCACAATACTATACACTGAAATAAATTACAATGCATTCACGAGAGAGATGGATATAATAACAATAACCTAAAGCCACGCTAGAACGTTTCTAAGGCTACTAAAATTAAACATAGGCAAACATATTCTGATGTTGGTTTGAAAAAAAAATTAGCAAAAGAAAAAAGTGTCAAAAGAAGGGGTGGCACCTGTGGCTCAAAGGAGTAAGGCGCTGGCCCCAGATACCGGAGGTGGCAGGTTCAAGCCCAGCCCCGGCCAAAATCTGCAAAAAAAGAAAAGGTCAAAAGAAGCCACACAGGAAAAAGAGAATTAGCTATAGAAAGTTGTCTATATGTACGTGTATATACAAAAATAAAAGAGGCAAGTTGCAACAGTGCATTTCCTATATAACATTCAACTAAGAAATTAAAATATACCTTATTTAGACAGGTAAAATGTCCAAAAAGATACATTCCTGAAAGAAGGTAAAAGGTTAATGAATATTTTAAATGTTCAACTTAAGTAGCAATCAAAGAAATGCAGGATAAGCAATGACACAATGCCATTTCACTCTGTGATTTATAAATATTAAAGTGTTTATATGCCCACAAGTGAGGGGGTTGATGACAAGAACTTTCTGACAGAGACCCTGGCCTAGTCTTTGCATATTTCTGGACAGCATTTTGGTGGTAGGAGATTGAGAGCCTTATAAAATTTCTTATGTTATGATGATTCAATTATTGAGATGGGCATTTGGTATCTGTCACTAACTTTAAATATACTTCCAACTAAATTCTGGCAGTCCAACTGTGTGCCACAGAACTTTTTTTTTTTTTTTTGGCAGTCTCAATCTGTTGCTCTGGGTAGAGTGCACTGGTGTCATAACTCACAGCAACCTCAAACTTGTGTGCACAAGGGATCCTCCGGCCTCAGCCTCCCAAGCAGCTGGGACTACAGGCCTCTGCCACAATGTTTGGCTAGTCTTTCTATTTTTATTAGAGGCAGGGTCTCGTTTTGCTAGGCTGGTCTTGAATTGAACTCCGCTCAGGTTATCCACTATCCTCAGCCTCCCAGGGTGAGCACTGTGCCCGGCCTAGAACTTTTAAGTGTGAATGAATCATTTGACTATTTCTTAGAGGTGGCTCCACATTACTTTTAAAGAATGTCCCTTCTTTGATTGTCCCAATCAAAGAATTGTCCCTTCTTTGATTCATCTTTGAGAGTTGGGGCAATCTTTTATCCATAAGTTTTTCTCCAGATAGGCTATCAAAACTTTACAGTTTTCTCTTTATCAGCCATGGACTCTTTGAATCCTCATTCCCTCAAAATATACATGTTCAGGCAAAAATATCTTTCATCTGCCACAGGGCTTTAATCCAATTTGGGCTGGGGGATTATGGTAGTATTCCTACAGCAACGGATCTCAAATCATGGCATAAATTGGAATAACAGAAAGACTGGATAAAACAGATGCACTCTTTATTATCCTGGGGTGCCCATCCCCTGAGTTTCAGGGTAAGGCCTGAGAACCAGCATTTCTAACAAGTTCCCCCAGGATTCTCATGTTTCACTGACCTACAGGAAAATGTTTCTAAATTGAGTAGGACAAGTAGTCATTTGGTTTTTGATGGGACTAAAGCTTAAGTTAAAAGAATAAGACTGGGATCAAATGCTTTCAATCATGTTTTGGCTGGTGTGAGAGATATTTTGGTGTCATCTTAATATCCTAGCCAGACTCTGACAGTCACTACTTTTTAATGTGAGCCCAATTCCTAGTTTTCCAGCTAGACTTCATTTTACCCAAAGGCAAAGACCCATCTTAAACTTATCTTGAATTCTCCATAGTTATTTGTGCAAGTAAATGATCAATACAGATTTGCTCCTTGAACTGAATTCATAAAATAAACATACCCTGAAAAGAGAAAGCTCACAGAAATTTCTGGGCCCATAACCACAGCAGTAATTTAGATTTAGTGCTTACCCCCTGGAAGGAGTGCCACGCAATCCGTGTCTTTCCAATATCCCAGTGGTAACTTGTAAACTTTGCAGTTAAAGATTTTAATGACTGCTAAGGTCCGCTAAGAATCTCTGATGGTCTCTACACTGAGATGCCATTAACAATGGTAGATAAACATGAGACAAAGATGATATTACTTCGTCATGCAGTTTTTAATTAAATTGCAGGAGGCAACATGAAGGGAGTGTGAGAGATGCAAATAAAGGAAGTAAGTTCTTACTGGAAAACAATCTTTTTTTTTTTTTTTTTGAGACAGAATCACCCTGGGTAGAGTGCCAAGGTATCGTCATAGCTCACATCCACCTCAAACTCTTGGGCTCAAGAGATCCTCTTGCCTGAGCCTCCTCAGTAGCTGGGACTATAGGTGCCTCCTACAATGCCTTTTGCTCAGAGTGGTCTAAAACTCCTGAGCTCAAGCAGTCCTCCCACCTTGGCCTCCCAGAGCGCTAAGCTTACAGGTGCAAGTCACTGCACCTGGTCTGTAAAACAACTTTCAGAACCCACATTCTCATCTATCTGCTTTGGAGGTTTCCGTTTTTAAGGAACATTTTCTTAGAATAAGATGTTGGGGTTAGGTATTAGATATTTTTTGCTTTGTTCTTTTTAATGTATTTATGTGGTCAATATGTGTTTATTTTTATCCTAGAGACTCTGGGAAATATACTATTTTCTCCTGATGAAGTTGGGACTCTTCTTTTCAGTTGTGGTTAAGTTGTTGATAGAGTTCACTAATGACTAGACACAATAAGTATAAATTCATTTAATCCTTAACAATCCTATAAGTATATAATTTTATTATCCATTTTATAGTTAATGAAGCTGAAGCATAGGGAGATTTAGTAGCCTGTCCACTGTCAGAGCGGGAAGTGATCCAGCTGGGTTTACACTGGTCAGGCTCTAACCACCATGCTGAGCTGTGAGCTGAAAGCAACGAGGCTGAAATGCAGTGGAGTGCCGGTAAGCCACAGGCTTGTGAGTCAAATGCCCCCTGTGAAATTTGGTCCCATCTATAGACCTCTCCATAGATATGAAAATTGAAAATCCTAATAATTACTACACAGAGTCACTAAAGTTAATTGATAATGAATATACACAAACAACTATGGCAGTTCCCCAAACATGCTCTGTACTTAGCACACGTGTTTCCATCCCTATTAAGAAGAAATCTTCAGAATAGAGAAAGTATATTTCTCTGCTACCCATATATACACTGATACATTCTGTCCCCATTCCTAGACACCCAGTGGGTGGCTGGAGATAAGAGCATCTATGACATCCTGGGGCACCGCATGTTCAGAAAATCAGAAATTCACTGATTCATTGAATGAATCTCTAAAATTGCACCAACAAGAAACAAGAGGGCAGCTCCCAACTGAACTGAATTTCCGGGGATCTTTCTATGGTGCTGAGGCAGAGTGCTATTTTGAAATATTACCTTCCCTAAACCTCAGTGAAGCAAACCTCAAAACTTTATAAGCATTTTAAAAGCTTTAAAACAACAAATGAATGTGGCATCAAGATTCAGATGCCAGCATGCTTCCAGGGTAAGTCCCTGCCAGCCCACGGTAACCCACAAATGAGAAAAGCCTTGGTGAACTCTGAGCCGAGACGGGTTTCAGGGCTCCAAGGGCCCTCTGAAATAGCTCACCTCTAAATGCCCATTACTCCAGCCTCTGCCATCTTCCCCTCCCCCAATATGCCTCGGGACAGTCTGCCTTCTGACAGACCTGGAGACTTGCAGACCTTGTCCAAAGATGGTGGAAGGGAAACCGAGGTGAAATAGGACCACCTCGAACGTTCTGTGTACTCCAGGGAGGCTGTGCATGGGGTGCGCCTGCTACATTGTCACCAGGGAGCGGCACCAGTGCTAAGGGAGCAGGTGAAACGGAAGGCCCGGCTCTGACTCCTGAGTCTGACCAAGGCAGGCCTCCAGCAGGACCTCGCCTGTGTGACTTTAGAACGTGAGGGCTGATGTCTCCTGGGGACTGGTCTGAGAGAATGGCACAAAGTGACTACTTTATTATTCACAGTGATCCTTATTATCTCTCATTATCCTTGATTATGAGGCAACCGAAACAGGGAGAGAAACTGACTTGCTTAGCTCCCGCAGTCTGCCACCCTCTTTCCAGTACTCTTTATTGAAGCTCTTAAATGGTTTCCCTGTGCTCTCTGAAGGAAACCGTCTCTGCCGTAGCTGCTGACAGGACCCTTCCTGATCCAGCTCCTGCATCCTCTCTGGTAGAATCAGTATTATTAATTTGGTTTGTTTGCTTGCCTCTTCCTAGTCCCCATTTAGGTTGTGGTGAATATATTCATACATTCAAATGTATGATATTCTTTGTCACCCCAGGACCTTTGCAGGTGTCTTCTCTGCCTGGTACACCTCCTTCCTGCTCCTCTCACTCCTCAGACTTCAGGGTAAACTTAGATCCAGGTTTCTGCCCAAGTAGGAGTGGATAGTTACCCCGATTTTTGCCATATAGCACACTATTTTTTCCTTATTGTACATTTTCTTTCACTATCTTGGTGAATGGAATTGTTGATTTTCCCATAAGGACTTGAGGCTCTATGTGGCCAAATGTTGTCCACAAAGCTTAGAACCTATCTCCATGTGGTGATCAATAAACGTCTCTAAGTGAGTGAAGGTTTAAATTTCTTTGCTTTGTGTCTCATTCACACATCTATCCCACCCCTGACATGGAGAATTCCAAGTTAAAGTTCTTGTTGATAATAAGCATCACTGGCTTGATTCATCAATTTGACTGGATTAATGCCTCTGGTCTCCAACCTTGCCTAGCAAGAATACAATCCTTGCACGCCAAAATCCTCAGAATGTTCCAAAGATATGATAATAATGCTGAACAGTAAAGCAAAGCAGTCAAAAGAAAGGATCACTTTTTTCTCTTAAGTTTTTTGTTGTTGTTGTTAACTCTTCTCCAATTTCCCTGGAAGCCACTGACACACACATAACCCTGGCCTCTCTAATCGCACAGCCCAGTAAGCCACACATCATGTGATTTGGCTCTCACAGGTCACCAGTGCACAGAGGCAGGACAAGAACAGAAAAAGCTCTGGCTTCAGGGTAAAACAAACTGAGGCCCTCTTCCCAGCACAGCCGCGCTCTGGCCATATGAATCTGTGTACAAGGTTAAAATGCCCCAGAGTCTTTATTTTCCCCTCTTTGCAATAGGAAGGTAATATTTATTTCATGGATTGGTTCTAGAGATTCAATGAAGTCATATATATCAAGTGTCCAACCAATAGCTAAATATATTGTGAACATTTGTTGATCACAATTTTTTTTTTTTAAGACAGGGTCTCGCTCTGTTCCAGGCTAGAGTGCCCTGGCCTCAGCCTAGCTCACAGCACCCTAAAACTTCTGAACTCAGGTGATCCTTCTGCCTCAGCCTCCCAGGTAGCTGGGTCTACAGGTGCCTACCATGACACCTGGCTCTTTTTTCTAAGTTTAGTAGAAACGAGTCTCATGACTGCTCAGGCTTCTTTCAAACTCCAGAGCTCAAGCAGTCCTCCCACTTTGGCCTCTTAGAGTGCTAGGATTACAGGCATGAACCTCCACCACTGGCCATTGGTGTAATTTTCTTCTTTCCTTTGCCTTTTTCTTGGGGAACTTTGGTCTGAAAATTGATCTAGAAATTCATAGTTGCTGTAAAATTAACCTGGGCTTCAGTGATACTGAACACCAGGAAACTGCATGCAGAGTTGGGTATTTTCTAGAGGAATTTTATTTTTACAGAAACTATCTGTGTTAGTTTCCTAGGGTTGCTTTAACAAATTACTAAAGACAAGGTGGCTTAAGAAATAAAAATGTTTTGACTCACAGATCTAGGGGCTACAAGTCTGAAATCAAGGAGTCTACAGAGTTGGTTACTTCTGAGGGCTGTGAGGGAGAACCATTCCTTGCCTCTCTCCTCTGTTCTATTTTTTTTTTTTTTTTTTTTTTTTTTGCAGTTTTTTGCTGGGGCTGAGTTTGAACCTGCCACTCTGGCATATGGGGCTGGCTCCCTACCCCTTTGAGCCACAGGCACCACCCCTCCTCTGTTCCAATAGTTCCAAGTATTCCTGGCTCATAGACAGTGTTCTCCATGGTCTTCTCTGCACATGCCTGTCCCTGTGTCCAAACTTTCTCTTTTTTAAAGAATATTAATTAGATTGGATTAGGCTCCATCTTTAATCATCTACAAAGACCCTATTTCCAAATTAGGTCACATTCACAGGTACTAGGGCAACATATGTTTTAGGGGGAAAACAATTCAAACCATAACAGTATCCACAGCTTTTACTGGAACTTTTTTTTTTTTTTTTTGTGACAGAGTCTCACTTTGTCAGCCTCAGTAGAGTGCCATCATAGCTCACAGCAATCTCAAACTCTAGAGCTCAGCTACTCCTGCCTCAGCTTCTGGAGTAGCTGGTCTACAGGTGCCCACCACAATGCCTGGCTATTTTTTTTTTTAGAGACGAGGTCTCACTCTTGTTCAGGCTAGTCTTGAGCTCCTGACCTCCAGCAATCCACCCATCTCAGCCTCCCAGAGTGCTACAAAGACAGGTAGGTGCGAGCTACTGCACCCGGCCCCTCTTTCACTGGAGACATAAAGGAGTCTGTGGCCCTTCTAAGATTAAGAACTGGTAACTATAAAATCTGTCTGTTTACCTTATACCAGTCCAACCAGCAAGCTTGTCGGCTTTAAATGGGCCAGGGTATGTCTTACATATCAAATCACAGAAAAACACCAAGGTGATTCTGATGAGGTTGGTCAGGCATGTACTCTCAGGAAGAGAGTACAAAAAGTCTCTTCCCACACCAGACTTAACTGCAGTTGGCAACCATTGTCGTTTGGTTAAAATCTTGATGGCTGTGCTAAGAATTTCTTGAGTCCCACTCTCATAAAGTTTACAATCCAGTGGGTGAGACGTTTTTACCAAATAACATAAATGAATACATAATTATAAATTGGGATTAGTGCTAGGACAAAGAGAAACATGAGTCTATAAAAGCATATAATTAAGGAATTTGACTTGACCTGGATTGGCCAGGGAAGGCTTTACTGAGGAAACGATACTTAATTTGAGACTGGGAGGCTGAATCAGAATGCACTTAAGTAGAAGAGTATTCCACAAAGAGAAACAGCATATACAAAGGCCCTGGGGTAGGTGGGAACATGGACATTGAAGGGACTAAAAGAAAGGGAGTGAGATGGGAACAGAGAGTGGCAGCAGGAGAACAGGAGAAAGGTATGAGATGAAGCCAGAGGGCATTTTGGGTCTTGTGAAGACTTTAGCAACTTATCCTAGGAGCCATGAGAAACCTTCAAATGCCCTCTCCATCTTACTTGTCCATAACCTTAGCGCCCTCCTCCTCTGACTTTAAAAAATTTTTAACTTTGATTTTTTTTACAGATGCTACATTCTTCTGTTACATTCCTTTCACTCTGGTTGTGCTTTTTCAATGCCGCTTTTCTCTGTCTGCTCTTTAAATGTTGCTTTCCACTCTCTCCCTGAGTGATCTCAGCCTATGGCATGGTTGCAGCTACACCCTTCTGTAGATACCTCCTAAATCTTCCCCCTGGGCTTCCCTTTTGCCATATGCTTAAAAAATAAGTTAGGCACAATTCTGATCACATGAATATCTGTATGGCCTGCTTAAACCTGTTTTGCAAATTTATGGGTAACTTCTTTTCAGAGGTTGTTTAACCTGTATCATTTTAGCTATTAACATGGATTTACTGCAGGGCAGAGGGGAATGAGTCACCTTTGGAGAGGCTTGAACAGTGATGGGGGGGCTGCTCTCAGCAAGGCCTTCGTAATCATCAGTGGAAACAGTTGACAGATACTTTTGCCTTGTGATCTTTTTGATATATAAAACACATGCTTTGAGTTTGCTGAGGTTTCCACTCATCTTCCCTGAGGGACCCTGACTCAGGGCTACAATCACCCTCTGCTTACGTCCATGTGGGCATAGAGCATCACCATAGCTGAAATGGCTTGTCAGGAAGCCAAGAAATTAATGCATTTGAAGGTCACTGTGGCAAAATCTACGTGAGTTCTGACAGTAAGACTTTAATGAAAGTCTTGACAGGTCTGATTCTCAGGTAGTAATGATACTAAGGTATCTAGTGTGGAAGATAAAAGGGAACAGGGCAATAAAGGGAGAATGAGAAGGAAGAAAGGAGGCAGAGAGAAAAGATCCAAACTAGAATTCCCTAAACACTGTTTGATTTACTTTTTATATATACCTTATTTGATCCTCACCGACAGGGTGGCAAGATGGGTATTTTTTAAATCTTAATTTGTATAGGCTCAGAATCATAAAATGAGTCTCTTGAAGTTAAAAGAAAAACAACCTATTAATGTCTTCAAGATGCTGGGACTCAGTCACTTGTCTTTTCTTTTGTATTTAATGTTCTTTCACAAAGGCTCAGTCATAGAATTTTTGAGTCATACTGGGTCTGTCACTTTCCTGAAGACTCAGCTACCATTGAGTTTCTAGGGTCATCCTCAGATAACTCATCCTGAACTTGTGTAGTTAAATTGAACCAACTCAGCCCAAAGTCAAAGGACATGGCTGGCAGCAAATACACACAAGCTTGGGACCCATCCGTTCAGCTGAGAAAATCCCCTCTGCCCTACCCCCTGAGTTTCTACCATTTTAGTACAATTCTTTCTGACTTGTAGGATAGATTTTTCCTCCAGATCTGACTCTGCTTATACTTTTTGACATTTGAACTTGCTTTTCACTGGCTTTAACTCAGTGAGAAATAAGGATTTGCTTCCTGGGCCACCCTTTGGTATCACTGGATTTACATAAAGGCCTTGGATGCTTGCTGACCCTACCTAAAAATACCCACCTGGCTGGTACTACAGATGTTCCAAGGCTGAAGGTCTCTTGAGCAGGAGAGAGTTCCTAAGGAACTATGCAGAGGAGAATATGATTGAAGAGCAGCCTCTGGGCACTTCCATCAGTGTCTGTTACAGCAGGAATGTGAAGAATTTGAAGAGAAGTTGGTCTAACAAGAACTATGTGCTGGAGTCATCATTAATGCACTTTATGGGGTGAGCAATTGATCAAGCAAACCCTGGTACATGGGGTGAATTCCTTTTTGTTCAACTCAGTTATCTTTGGGGATCTCAAAAGTTTTTGTACAAACATCCTTTAGCACATACAGTAATCACCCCCCAACTCACTCCTCAGTGAGCACCCCTGTTGGGCAATCCCAATGCACACAACAGTTCTGGACTTTTTTTTTCCCTCAGTGCCCAGAATGTTGCCTTCATTGCCTGCGCATCATGTATTCTTGTTGTGGTTTACACTCTCGTTGTCACTTCCAGTGGTGACTTCCAGACACTACTAAGTGATTCTCTTCTCCATACTTGCTGCTCTTCCTTATCATCCCCACCTTGGCATTAACTAAAACAAGGGTCCAAGGACCTTGTATTATTCCCACAGATAAATGCAGAAAAAAAAATTCTAGTTCAGAACTATAATTTTAGGCAGGTAGAAGGAATTTACACAGTACAGAATGCATCCTAAGATTAGACATGAAAACTTGTTAAGATTCTTTTGGAAAATACCTACACATGGCTTGGCCATATTTTTCAATACTCATCTCCTCTTTCTTTTTCTCCTTTATCTGGTCCCCATATCCTGTGCTTTCCTAACTAAGAGAAGTTGAGCTCTTTTATTTCCTGTCCTTTCCTAACCAATGCTCTCAGTGACTCAGCTGCTAATCCCAAGTCAAGGTGTTCTGCTAAATTAAGGCTGCTGTTTCCATGAGAACTAGCAACTATGACAGCACTTTTTTTTTAGCAGAACATAAGCACAAAAGCATTTTTTCTTATTAGGGTAGTCTCCCATATACCCGAATGGATGAAAACATAAATCTTTTACCCAACTCTGCAATATTTTTGCCTTTTTTTTTCTTTTTGTCTTTAGAGACATATTCTAGTCTAGGTATTCACTAGAATTCAGTGTATTTATAAGTCCTTCCATACCTTCCTCTAGGCCACATGAGAAGGAGCAGTCCCAGGACATGTGTGGACACATGGACTGCTCTTTGCATGAGAGTCTGGCATCTGCTGGGGCTTCAGTAGTGAAGCAGAATGTCCCCCACCTGTCAAAACTTCAATATAATCCCATACCCCCCAAACAAGGCAGGAAGATATATGAATTCCTTTGCCAAACCCTCTACACAAATATTCAAGCCCCTCTGTGTCTCTGGAAACTCATGGGAATCCAGTCAGTCATGAGGTTAGTCATGAATTTGGAGTCTGAAAATAGGAAAAGTGGTGGACATCTTATTTTGGTCATTGTAAGTGATAAACAAGGGCTTTAAATGGCCTCCATGTGACTTTAGGCCCATCTAATTTATGTCTTTCAGTGTTTAATTTCCCCCCTCAAGTGTTTTGAAAGACATGAAGACATGATCTTTTTCACTGATGACAAGCTGCTAAAGCTATCTTTCTGAATTATGATTATTTCCAAAATCTACCCACACTTTGCCCTTTGAGCTCTTTTCAGTGCCAATAAATGTAGATTAAATGGATGAATGATGGATAAAGAAATGAGTGTGAGGAAGAAGACGGACAGAAAACAGAAGAGAAGAGAAGACAGAAGGAGGGAAATAGGGAACACAAGCCAGAGAGAGATTAAGAGAGGGAAAGACAGAGAACTGACGGGGGCGATTCTTTAACAACATTAGCTAGAATAATCAGTATCCCACAGGAGAAATGTTTTATTTAAGGAGAACACACACTCTGTCAGTAATAAACAGCAGCTATTGGATCTAGATTTATACACCATATCATACACTACCTCGATATATGTGATTAAGATCATTTGACTGATAACAGAAGTCATTTTTCTAGTTAGATCTCAGGGAAAATGTATGAAGCAAATATCAATGCTTACTGTTCATTCAAGGCCTGTGCTCATATGTTTTATTTTTGTTGGAAAGGGAGAAAATGATTCTGGATCATGCTATTCCCCATTTATATGACAATATCTCCCTCAAAGCTCTCATAGTACAGTAAAATTGTTTTAAAGATTGATTGGTTACTTTTTCTTTCATTCTTGAGATACTTTACTAAGAATGTATGTTCCAGCTCCATCCATGTAAACATAAAAGAAGTAAAGTCTCCATCTTTTTTAAGGCTGCATAATATTCCATGGTGTACATATACCACAATTTATTAATCCATTCATGGGTAGGTGGGCACTTGGGCTTCTTTCATGACTTGGAAATTATCAATTGATCTGCAATGAACAGTCTGGTGCAAATATCTTTATTGCAAAGTGATTTTTGGTCTTTGGATATATACCTAGTAGAGGAATTGCAGGATCAAACAACAGGTCTACTTTTAGATACCTGAGTGTTCTCCATACTTCTTTCCAAAAGGAACATATTAGCTTGCATTCCCACCACCAGTGCAGGAGTGTTCCCTTTTCACATGTGTTTCCCTGTCAATATCCACGCCAACATCTGTAGTTTTGGGATTTTGTTATGTGGGCTACTCTTACTAGAGTTGGATGATATCTCAAAGTGGTTCTGATTTGCATTTCCGTGATAATTAAAGATGGTAAGCATTGTTTCATGTGTCTGTAGACCATGCGCCTATCTTCTTCAGAGGAGCTTCTGTTCAAGTCTCTTGCCCACAATAAAATGGATCACTTGTTCTTTTCTTATTATTAATAATTTTGAGTTCTCTGTGGATTTTGGTTATCATGACTTTTATGAAATCAATTTATAATTACTCCCAATTTCTTATAAAAGATAAATCACAATTATAGCCCAGGATGAAGGAGAGAAGTGGAGGGGGATGGGAGGGCAGGGGGAAGGTTCAATAGAGGGAGGGTAAACAGTGGAACCACACCTATGAAGCATATTGCAAGGGTACAAGTCAAATTTATCAAGTATAGAACATAAATGTCTTAACAATAATTAAATAAATGGGGTGAAAGGTATATTAACAGTTTGATGTAAGCATTCCAAAATTGTATAAAAAAATCAACACATTGTAATACATGGAATACATACATGCATAAATGTATTCATGCTCTATGTGTATATGACTTAATAAAAGGAAAAACAATAAAAATAAATTTAAAATGAATTAAAAAAAAGGAAAAACTTATAACCCTGCAGTAAAACCAACATGATCACGGTGTATTAAAAATAAAAAAGATTGATTGGTCAAATATTGTTTTTTCTCTGAAACTAAACTAGAAAGTATTTAACAAAAGCCAACTGCTAGTTTAATCCTCATTTTCTTTTTCTTCTTCCCTTACTTTCTTCAAAATTCTGGCAATCAGCGTAAGTACAAAAGAACCACCATCCAACCACAGGCTCTGATTCAAGGAAGACAGAAACTTCTGCTTCCAAATAAACCCCAAAATAATGAAGCCAGTAATTCAATAAAGGAAAGAAAAATAGCATTTTCATGGAGAGAAGTTATCTACTGGTGCAGAATCATAGTCTTCAATCTGAGCTATCTCAAGTATTGATGGTGGCTAAGAGGACTGGTTTTCCAGGGAGCTTCCAGAAGAGGAGTTGCTTGGCACATTCTCATTCTTCCCAGTTTCATGGTTGTATTTGGCCTGGTCACCACTGAAAGTCAGGCCCATGGACAGTTCTGCACTGATTGAGCTCAGCCCTGTTTGAGCTGCAACTGGAACTGAGACACTACTGTGGCTCTTCACTTAGTCCAATCAGTCAATGCCACTTTTTGCTCTGCTTTTGTCTGAGGTATCTGAGGACAGAGAAGAAGCAGTATTTAGAATGTCAGAGGACAACTTATGGGTGTAGGTGGTCAGATCTCATAGAGGCATAAGACTAAGCTTTTATTTCTGAACAGAGTGTTAACAACAGTTTAGGCAAGTGCCATTTCCGGAGCTTCTATTTTGACTCAGGTATTTTGCCGAGAAGTTTACAAGCATCCTTATAGCCAATGATGCCACTGTATAAGGATGGGGGTATCACTTTTATTACCAATACATGGAAGAGATAGAAGAGGAGGTGAGGTTAAGGCAGGTTAATCAAGGTACCCAAGTTGAATAGGACATACCCTTGGCAGAACTGTCCTGTGGTGTCAGACGGTCTGTTTAAAACACCTGCATTTTGACGGCTGTGCAATATATTGTATTTATTAAAAAGAAGTATTTTTAATCAGGGATGAACATATATATTTATGGTCCATAGAAGTTTTCACCCACTGTTTTTAGAGTTTTGCTCTGGCTAGAAACAGACACTGGCTGCCCAGGATGGCATCCTGGCTATCAATCCTGTTTGTGGTCATCCCACCCCCTACAACCACCTAGACTGTTCATATTCTCAGAATACACTTTGTTTAAACTGTACCATTTGCCTTAAATGTCCTTCTCCCTTTTTATGAGCCAAATCCTGTTCACTCCTTAGAGTCCAGCTCAATGTCACCTTCACACAGAAACTGGGAAACAGCAAGAAGTTGAAGTATGGTTGTTGACTGAGCTGTGAACTGAGCATGCGTCTGGGTGCATGTGACACTGGTGTGAGTGAAGTTACACAGTCAGTCCTTACATTTGCCAAGGAGGGAAGAAAGTTCTGATTTTCGATATCCACCACAATTCCCCAAGAACAGAGAGAAGTTCTCTTTAAAACAAGGAAGAGTGGGGCTGCAAAAGCTGCCGTTCCAGATGCAAAAACTGTAATTTCTTAATATTTAAGAGAAAATTTGACCATTGCAAATCTCCAATAAGTAGGTCTTTGATCTCTCATGAAATTGCCTATGCTCTATTTCTTTTTTTGCATTTTGGGTTTATCAGAATTACTTCATCAATGTCATGCCTTCTATAAGGAAAAGTAGCATATCTATGCATTTGTTGTGACTGTGTTGCTGGTTATCACCTTAAGCAGCTTCAGTACAGTAATACATAATCCCCCCCAGTCAGTGACTTAATCAGAAACCTTGTACTCATCACTTGAATTTAAGTGTTAGCAGCAGCTCCTCACTGTTTTTGTCACTCTTCACTTGAATTGACATGTTAGCAGCAGATCCTCATGCAGGCAGCTCTGCTCGGTTTCCCCCACTCTGGGTCCTCAGCTGAAGGAGAAGCCCTTATTTGAGATATACACTGGCAAAGGGAAAAGAATAAAAGAGTTGATAAAGACAATCAATGGCTCTTAAAATTTCTGCCTGGGAGTGGAGGGTGTGCACACCTTCATTCACCACTGCCTGAATCAAGTCACATGGCTGAGTGTGAGGGCAGAAGTGTATGAACATTTATCCCTGCACTGGAGATCCTGCTGGTCAAGTTGCAGAGTTAGGAGCAGATAGTCCTCTTAAAATAAGGGCATGTGAGTAGCTGTTAGTGGTTGTACAGTTGGCCATGACTACGTAGATATTACATATCATGTGTGATATCTATTACTGATTGCTATGGACTGAATTATACCCCCTCTACAAATCATATGTTTGATGTCTTAAACTCCAGTACCTAAGATTGTGACTGTTTTCCAATATAGTTGAAATATATTTCTATAAAAAGGCAACTAAGTTTAAATGACTTCATGGGGGCGGGTTCTAACCCAATATAACTGGTGCCCTGGTGAGAGGAGGAGATTGGGACATAGACACAGAGGAAAAACTATGTGAGACAAAGGGAGATGGTCATCTACAAACCAAGAATAAGGTCCTCAAAACCAACCTTGCTGACACCCTGATCTTGGGCATCTTTCTTCCAGAATTGTGAGGAAATTAATCTTCATTGTTTATGCTACTTGACTGTAATACTTTGTTATAGCAGCCCTAGTAAATTATACACTGATGAATAAATTATCAGATTTAACAATATTGCCATTTCCACTCTTTATTTTATTCAATTAACACCTACAATGATAATAATGTCCAACAAATACTAAACATTTACTCTGTGTTATATAAAGTTTTAAACCTTCTACATACATTATCTGTTTTTTATCAAGATAATTCTGTAATGCAAGTACTAATATCTTCCACATTTGGTATATGAGAAAATGTTAATACATATATATATCTTGAAGGGTTTGAGAAACTGGCCTGTGTTGACCCGTAGTGGGGAGCTATGGTCTGATTCCAAACCAGTTTCCTGATACCACCATCAAGGGACATATGGACGTTTCACAGTATTTATTAAAATCAAGAAAGTTAAAGGAATATATAAATATGAGAGATCCACAATAAGTGTTGAGGAGTTCACAACCTACTTGACAACACAAGTGAAAAAGTAATCATCATCCTGGGTGGGAGACAAGATAAATGTCATGTAAAAAATCCCCTCCCAGAATTGTTATTTATGACTTGGGTGAGGAAATTGATGACATTATCATAAATGTTGCTGAGGATGAAGCAGAAAGGAGCAACATATTCCTTAAATAACAGACTTAAAAAATTTCAAAAAGACAATTAACAAAAACTATCAGGTTTGGCTGGAATGACTGGCCACATTTAAAGAAATGATGTACAAAACCCAGCTGGTTCAAAACAACCACATCACAAGGACATAGAGTGTTAGGTGACCAAAAGGCATTTTTGTCACATTAGTGAGCTGTGTCACTCCTTGTGGACTAAGTCATTTAACAACACTTCTGGGGCGCCCCTCTGTGTCATGCACTATTCTTGAAGATCCCGATAGAGGAGCTAGAGGAAGTCACAGCTCTCAAGGAACTCTCAGTCCAGTGGGGAGAGAGGGACATAAGCAAATCAAGATAAAAGAATGTGATGGATGTTTTTAATATGAGTTTGAATGAAACATCTTGGTAAATGTGGAGGAAAGTCAACAATTTTTTATAAGTCAAAGGAGGAGGTTGAGATGGGAGGGGTTTGCTGGGCAGAGAAGCAAGTTCATGACAAAATAGGCAAGAGGACCAGGAATTGAAACTCAAAGATATGAAAAAGTTTGGCTCTGTTTGGAATGGCTGAAACATAGGTTTAAACACAGCCAGAGGCACATGGTAAGACTAAAAATTGGACTGAGGCTGGATTTTGAAAGACAATGCAGTCAGTGCTACAGAGTTTGGCCTTTCTTTTGTGTGAATGAACAGGATAATGAAAATTTCTAAAGTAGTAACATGACAACATTTGATTTTTTGGAAGATAATGGTTGTGAGCAATGTAGAAAAAAAAAAAAAAAAAGGAAGGCAGAGAGGATAGTTTCAGAGAGGTTGTTTAAGGGATTAGTGCAACTTCCCAGGAAAGAAAAGTTGAGACCTGACCTAAGTGTGTTTTGTTACCATTCATACTAATGTATAATAACAGGAGTGGGTCTCATTACTCTCCCAGCTCAAAGTAATATGTTGCATTTTTTTGTTGTTTTTATTTTTATATATTTCCAATTCCACCCATATTCAGTTCTGTTTCCTTATCCTTACACAGTTTTAAGGCCATTAAAAGAAAATATGGCATAGTTACATGGGCTGAGTGAAACCTCAGGGTAGACATGGATGACACTCCTACTGAGGGCTTGGGGGGTGAGAGGAAGATCTTTCCTGGAGGGCACCAAGAGAGAGGCTGGCACTGCTCCTTGGCAGATTGACACCAGCACGTGCTGAAGGCAGATGGTCAGTCTTCAGCATTTCACTTGGCTCCGTCATCCATCCACTGCCCCTGGCTTGGCCATAATGGTCTTCCTTGGGGCACACTGGGTTTTTATAAAGTATGATCTCTGCTTTTTTCTGTGGGATCCCTCCGGGTCATCCAGAAGGTCACCCTAACCTCTGTCTCTGTCAGCTTCTCTGTCATCCTGTTGACTCCTGGAAAACTGTGGTCTTTATTTTTTATTTATAGGCTAACTTTCTACCTTGACCTGTCACATACTTGCCTTTTGATTTTCAAAAATTATTCACTCAAAAATCTTAGTTGTTATAAATTAACAGATTTCTAAACTATCATTTTTTAAGTAGACTTCAAAAAGTTGGCTGTTTTTGTTTTTCTTTGTATCTGAGTTAAATACATTTTAAACTTCTGTTCTCCCATTCCCATTGAACTAAGAACATCTCTAACAATCTGTATTCCTATATTAGGACACAATCAGACAAGTATGGAAAAGAAAAATTTATTAAATTGTTCCCCAAATAATAATTTAGTTACAATAATTGTTTTAATAACCAACTGAAATATATTATTATCCTAGGAGAATAAAAAATGCTAAAATTGATTTTTAAAAAAACAGAAAAAAGATTGACTAATTAATAACCATGGGGTGGGGGGGACTGAAAAGACTATTAATGTACTAAACTGCCTCACAAAAAAGATGCTCAGTTTTATGTGTGGTGCCTTCAAAAATCATATATAAAGCTATTATTTAAAATAATCACACTCAAGTAATCACTGGTTTTTAAAATATATAGGTACAAAAATCATTTCAGCAGTTTGTTAAACACATGGGCTCCTTCCTCCCTTTTCCTATCTTCTCTTTGAGATTTCAAGTGCAGCAGTTATGGGATGGGACCCAGGAATCTGAATTTTAAACAAACAGATGCTTGGCTAACCATGCTGTCCTTTGAGAAACCTGTCCTAAAGCCATGGTATTTTTAAATAAGATGTATGCATGAAAAATCCAAAAGGACAAAGAGAAAATATAGAAGTTTTACTTATATTTATTTATTTTTTCTAATAATGAAAGAGATATTACTTTAATCGTATCTGTTTACTTGATTGACCTGGTCCCCTCTTTGAGTCCTTATGGCAGATGGCCAACTCACACACATGGTCCAATAGACATCCTCAGGGAAAAGTGGGGGTGCCCCTGGTCCCCTCCACAGTGTGTTGGCTCTTACTCACCACACTGCAATTTTCCTGGGTCACGTCACACAGTTGTCACTATATGAATCCTCACAAAATGGACAAGTAGCATGATTATATTCTTGAATAGCAGCCACAGTTTGAAGATAGCGCTACTAAATCCTAAAAGATGACACTTTTCCTATTCACAGTTCAAAGAAAAGACTTCATCAATCACAGTAGGGTTCAAACACAAGGATGATCTAATCAGATATGAAAAACATGGGCCCTTAAGTTTTTAAATGATCAGAAAATATTATTGGCAATAGAGATCTACACGTAGTCTGATCAATAACAAACCTTCTCTTAATTGTGTATTGTGTCTTGTGTAGTAACTAATAAAAGGAGGAGGTCTTCAGGATATAGGGCACTTAAAATCTAAGCATATAAAATATGATTAAAAGAATTTTAATTAGAGGTTCTATTCTAGTAGCATTTTTTTGCTGGTAAGTAAGCATCATGAAGAATACTACTTGTTAGACTTCTTCTCTCAGGCAGGCCTATTCAAAATTTGGTCCATGCACAGCCAGCGATCATGAACTATGTACGTGTTACAGTTTTAAGGCAAATATGACAGTTCAGAGTTAACCTTTAGAAACTTTTAAGCAATTTGACAGAGTAATTTTAATGTCTATTTAATTTAATCATAAAGAATTAAACTTCTATTTTTATTGTTTTGCGTTCTTATTTCATTTCTCTTATTTTGTTATAACAGAAGTAACAGGGCACAATAAATTGGAAACTGAGAAAAAAGATCTCTCACCACAGATAATTTGAAAAACACTGTATTAAAGCATAGAAAGTGACCCTAATTAATGTAACGTGTCCTAAATTATTTCATAAAATTACTATGGTCCTAATTAGAAAACTTGACAAATATCCCCAAAACGCCAGGACACTGAGTTCAAATTAAGCAAGGGTCTTTTATTAGGCCAGCCAGCCAAGAGCAGGCTCATCTCACAAAGTCTCTTGACCACTTTGAAGCGGGAGTGCAGGGTTTTTATATGGCACTTCAAGGCAGGGAGCAGGGGAAGTCCTAGCATAAGCAGAATTTTACAGAGGCTGATATCTGCAAGGTTAGAGGTATGGGGAAGGGTCTTTCTCCCAAGGTGGGCTAAAAACCACACACAGACAGACCAGACAGACTTGTGACAGGGTCGTGGTTTTTCACAAGATTTTTTTCAGTTGTCACAGGATTCTGCAGCTTTCAGCTAAATTTCCTTCCTGTTTTTACAGGGTTGCTGTTTGCTCAAGGGGCTATTTTGGTTACAAAAAGGGGGGTTGGCAAGCTCTTAACAACATGGAGTAAGTCTGGTTCACTTAGGCAAAGTGAACCAGGGCTGGAGTCAGGGCATCACACTAACGATGTTACAATTAACATGTTAGAAAACCAATATGGTCTCAAATTAAAACACTAACATGCCATGACCAAGTTCAATTTCATTTTTCTACTTTAACTTTTGAAAATACAGATTGTTTAATTTTAACAATCTATTAATATATTATGCTAATAGTTTAAAAGAAACAATAAAATAGTCACCTTGATATTCATAAAATTTATTTCATAAACAAAGCTCATGGAACAATTTTAATAATAATAAGCACAATTTTTCATATCATTCATTTATTTCATATCACAATTCATATCATTAAATATATTTACTTATCTATATGAAAGAGTAAAAAAACACCCAGAACATCATAAGCCAAAATTTTTGCAGTGGCTGTTTTTGTTTGGAGTCACATTTTCTTCTTTTACTTAGAGCTCTTTCCTAACCTTTCTATAGTAAATATACTTTTATGCAATAAGTACAATAACTATTTTTAAATTAATGTAAATATAAACCATTCTATGCGCACAGAGTTTAAGTTTTTATAAATCATGAAAGTTACTATTACTGATTGTTCATGCTTTCCCATCAGCTTGTTTGGGAAGTGATTTTCTCAAATAGCTCATTTTAGTTACATCTTCAGGAATAAGCAAATTTATAATTGGCCCCAAAAAATAAATTTAAAAAACCATTTTAATGTTTTTCAGATTGTGTTTTAAATGTATTTACATAACAAGGACTCTCTGTTTTTATGACAACATCAATCTTCTTGCCCCTCACCCTGCAGCCATGTTTGTTTCCCAAGTAAAAGGGCAATAGATTCAGTCCTTTGAAATTTCCCTCCCCAACAGGTCTCTCCTCCAGACTCCCTTCATTTCTGCACTTCTTATAATTTTGCTTAGGCAATAGCTCTGAATTTCTGACCCTTCCTTATTGCTTAGCTGCCCAATCCCTTTTCTAATGGTTCCAGTAATTACTAGGTACCTTCATCTTTTCTCCTACAACCAACTAAACCACATGATAGTATTACTTATCATGAAATCACTAATCCTCTCTAAATACCTTAATGAAACAATTTAGTATAGTAGTCTCTTCATTTTCATGTATCTTTATTAGATTACTCAAAGAAATCATCATTTCCTTTAGAAAAATAACTCAGTCACATAAACATTAAACTCAAAGCTATTGTGGTTGAGTGAAAAGAACAAGATGAGAAATTGTGGATATAGTATTGCATCACATCCTTTTAAAAAGATATTTGTTGAGTACCTACTATGTGCCATTATTGTTCTAAGAGCTGGTGATATGGTGATGAATATAGAAGATGAGAATTTGCACATCAAGTTGTGTGCATGTAGAGAACATGCATATATCCACATACATAAATGTAGAATAAGACATCAGTCTGTAATAAAAAGAACAGAGGGTGTGCTGGTTATTCTTTATTGTCTCTCTAGATCTATTCTCAGTCATTTTATGCTTGGCTTCTCCACTCTCCTGTTTCTGGTGGTCATGAAGAACTAACACCCCTATTTTATCAGGGTGGCATCCCTGGGCCTTTTGATAGCCTCCTAGGAAGACAGATCCTATTTCCTGTTGGGTGACACGTCATCTACGTTCCGAAGTGGGTAGAAATTTGGAACTGATGGGACTTTTTCAGATTCATGACAGCTCTGGAGGTTCAACAAAGATGGTGGCAATGTGGCACAGACCAGGTGCAGAAAGTGGGTGCAACCTTTGTAGCAAAAGAAACAGTCAAGATAATCTGTTTACTACATTCAACACAGAAGATTCTCTGAGGAGGTATAATGTAAGTCGAAGTCTGATTAAATTGAGAGAACATGTCATTCAAATATCTGAGTGAAGAGTATTCCAGAGGAAACCACAGTGCAACGGAAAGTTTGAGGAGCACCAAGAAAGCTAATGTGGCTGAGGGGCTAATGATAGGACCTGGGAGGTGGAGAGGTAGCCAGAATCTAGCTACAAAGAGCCTCTTAGGCCATTTTTAGAGACTTGTTTTTTACCAATGGGTAATATTGGAAGTTCTTCAAGGTTTCCAAATTTGTCCATTGGAACTGGCAAACTATGCTTTTCATTTTAAAAAGGATGACCAATAGCTATGTACAGAATAGACTATCAAGGTCAGAAGTGGAATCCAAGAGACCCATGATGCTGTAGAAAGATCTGTTCTGACTTCTATGTACAAATCGAATCCTTCAGCTGAGAGTGGGAAGCAGAAAGGAGGAGGTGTTGAGGTTGGAAGAAAGAGAAGAGTGTGAAAGGATCCCCTAGGAGGGTGGGCGAGATGGGCCCACAACTGACAGACAACAGGAAGGTGCACTGAAGGGTTTCACTGCCTAGCAGCACGCACGGACTAAAGGGGCTAAAGCACTAACATCAGGCATCTCTGGGGAGTATTTCTTCTTTTGCAATTCTCTAATTTTCCAAATGTTCCTCAGTAGGGATACATTACTTCCATAATTAGCCTTTTAAAACTGTTACGGAGGGGTGAAATGCAGGAAATGTGGTATACAAGTGGGGTGCCTGATTGGGGGAGCCAAGTGGTATATCATAAAGTGGAGACAGCACTGTTTGCTTATAAAAGCAATGCCTGAAATAGACAAAGAGCAGTCCATTTTCTGCAGAAATGTGCAAAATATCCTTAACCCTTTTCAAGACATCAGATTTACTCCACTTCCAGCCACCAATTGTGTTTCTTAGTTGAGTTTGAGAGCCTGATATGCCAAATGGTGGATGATGCTCTTAGATTCTGAAACTAGGTGGGCAGCGATTCTGGGCTCCATAGAGTGACTTCGCTCTCAACCCTGCCTGTCTTCCTGGGTGTTTTTGTGGGAAGAATGAGGTGAGGCTCCCTCAGGAACCACAGAGACATCCCTTACACCAGAGCCTCCTTGATTTTTTAGAGTTTTCTTGCTGGTTAAGTAGTTGAGAGTAAGCTTTAAAAATCGTGGTCCATGACACCCACTTTCACAGTATCTACATTGCTCCCTACTTATGTCTTATTACCAGATTTGCCTGACAGTTTTTAAAAATTCAAATCAAGATCATGTTTCCAAAAGGGAATTTCAGAGACAGTACATTGTAATGAAGGAATTGTTGCTAATTCCCAAACATGTTCACCCTGTTAGACCTTGTAATGTTAGCTCATATGTGCTTTTATTTTGATCTATGATCAATAGGGTAGTGAGTAGGGACTTTCAGGGCAACATTTTAAACCAAATTCCTCTGAGCTATTTACCCTCATCTTTCTGCTGCAATCTTTATTGGGATCATAAATCTCAGCTCTCAGAATAAGACGTGGGAATTAGATCCTATGACTATTAAAACACCACATGGAGCTCAGCTGTGTGGACACAGAGGCTGTAACTCTGTGTGGGGTGTGAGGTAGGGTGTGTGTTTGGAACCCTGATGGTCGCAAGTTAAAGGTTTCAGAGCCAAGATTTCTTCACAGCTGTAGAAGCCAAGTCCTGAGTTTTAGAAAAACTAGGAGAAAGCAGAATCGATTTTTCTCTTGTGGTAGAAATAATATTTAACTTAGCAATATGTCTTCCTTCCTTCTTAAAATGTACAAACTCTTTGATGAATTTCTTTCATCTTTAAACTCTTTCATGGTGAAACTCGTACATAATAAATCTCTTTGATAAATGTATGCAGTCTTTGTAATCATACACCAATGTAAAGGAAATCTTAAAAGGATACCACAGTCATTCTAACATTAGTTTATCTGCTACTGCTGTTGAGGACAAAGGCAAATGGCAGAGGAATACTATATGAGCATGGGTCCAAGTTGGAAACATAACTTTGATGCCAGAATGACATTAATGGCGCTATATTCAAGTCAGTGGGAGGGGGTTACTTGCAGTCAGGCCTTCCTTTCTTTGAAGAAATGTCTATGACTTCCTTGTAAACAGTCTCAAACCTGGGGAGGGGAAAGCCTCCTCAGTCTGTAAACCTGAGGAAGGAAAAGCCTCAGTTATTGTAGGTGAAAAGCTCAGGATAGTATGGGGCCTAGCAGCAGGGATCTGTAGTCCCAGCTATTTAGGAGACTGAGATAGGAGGATGACTTGAGTCTAGGAGCTCAAGGCTTTAGTATGCTATGATCATGCCTATGAATAGCCACTGCTCTCCAGGCTGGAAGACATAGTAACATCTCATCTGTTAAAATTTTTACAAAAAAATGCTCCACATAAGTTTAGAGTCCAGTGGTTCAGATCTCCTGGGGAAGGCCTTGGAGAACAGTATGATCAGTAACCAGCTGGACAGTGATTAAAGCAGGGTTGCTTGGAAGATGATGAGCTAAAGAGAAGGAATTTTCCTTAAGGAACCTGAATCTCATTGCCTGGAACTCTTGGCAGTTAAATGGTTTTCTTTGAGAAAATCATGTCTCATTTATCACGAAAATAATATAAGTATGTGACATTTAAATTGAAAATACTTTTTTTTTTTTTTTGAGACAGAGTCTCACTCTCTCACCCTGGATAGAGTGCCGTAGTGTCATAGTTCATACCAACCTCAAACTCTTGGGCTCAAGCAAACCTCTTACTTCAGCCTCCCAAGCAGATGGGACTACAGGAGCCCACCACACCTAGCCTGGCTAGTTTTTCTATTTTTAGTAGACACAGGGTCTCACTCTTGCTCAGGCTAGTTTCAAACCCTCGAACACAGACTATCTACTGGCCTCGGCCTCCCAGAGTACTAGAATCACAGACATGAGCCACTGAGCCTGGTCCAAATAAAAAAATATATATATTTTATAAATCTAGATAGCCCCTGCTTATCTATATCCACTATAGTTTAGAGACTTATCATCCAGTTCTTGAGAGTAGGTTCAATGGCAAAAGAACCAATGAAGCCAGCCCTTTTGAATTAGAGGGCAAGCCCCACATTGTGGAAAACATGTGGGCCTAAGCAGACCTCACACCTCTCAGCTTGTCTTCTCCCCTTTCCTCAGTGGCAAAATGGGAATTCTGCTGTGATTGAAGGACCTTCCTTCCATCTCTGCAATCCTAAGGCACCTGCCTACAAATCACACATATTTTCAAATCCTGATGGAATACAAGACTGTAGTGACTTCTTCTTCTCCATAGCTAGCATGGAAGTTGGACCTTGGGCTTTTAGGGAAATGGATGTTATGTGTTATGATCCTCATCTGAGGATAAGTCTGCATAAGTGAGGGAGGACCTTGCCAATCTGGGTTGGGGATAACTTCAGGCCCCAGGTGGTTGGTCAGAGATCTGTCACTGGCTCCTCTCCAGGCATCTAGGAGTCTGGCAGTTCAAGAGGATTGCAGGGTGATCAGGAAGAAAACTGCAGAAGAAGAGGGTCAAGTTAGCCTCATCCAGATTTATTACAGTCCCCTAAAGCATTAATGACCTTTTTGCTGTAAGGGGATACAGGGAAAATTTTAGTTCATTGACCTTCAGATAGTTACAGTTCTTTGGAAAGCTTTTGGTCATAGAAACTTGCAGTACTTCCAAACACTTCAATGATGTTTATTATCTTTATAGCACCTGTCCTTTACCCTGCACAAAGACTCAAAAAAAAAAAAGTTAACTGAAAGGGAGAATGATTAATTTTTTCCCCTGATGTCTGTGTATGAGCACAGCTGTGGCCACTGCAGTGTCCAGCAAAATATTTCTTTGGCAAGTGATTTAGGGAGGGGTGGAAAGTGGAATGGAAGAAGTCTCTGGAAAGTCTTTAACACTGGGACGTTATTTTCTTCCTATTTGACTCCAAGGAATTCCCACTCATGGAATCTGGCCTATCATAAAGAACTTTTGTTTCCTGTAATTGATTCAATATAATAAATTCTGTCAACCAACTGTGGCGGATGATTATTGTTCCTCACACCATGGAACAATAGCCTTCATACTTGAGGCTCCAAGGAGCAGGAAGCTATCTGTCCCAGTTTTCTCCTGCTGTGCACAGCCCTCTAGCTCCCCTGGAGTTTCCTGCTCCCAATTCACCCCTAGGGCCAGTTCTCCTTTTCTTTCTGATCCCTAGTACACCTGACATGAATTTCTCCTCTAATCACCTTTGTCGGCCTATATTCTGAAATCTTATCACTAAAGTCACATCTCTGTAAGAAGAAGGACATTTTCATTAAAGAGGTACTTTCTCAATAAGTTCAATTGGTCTTTTAAAAAATCATGTTGAAACCAATAGGATTTAAAAGAGGCAGAGTTTTTCAACCCTTGTAAAGGTGGATTTTTTAAAAAATCAGTTTGTCCTACTAAATTCATAGTAACTGACATATGAGATGATCCCAGAATGACAAGTTTTCCTTTTATTTATACACACGAGAGTTTGTGTGCTTATCTTTCCAGCCATATCATAAATTACAAAATCTTGGTGCACAGTTGCATCTGATATTTCACATATCTGAATTTTTCCCAAATACTCATATTGTTTCCAAAGATTACCGATCTTTTTTTCTAAACTATATCTCTCTTGGAGTTTGTCCTTACACAAAGACTTTCTCTCCAATTTTCTTCTTCTAATAACTTTCTGCTTCTTTTTGCTCCCTGCTGGGCACCGCCACTGTCACCTCCAACCTTGTTCTTCACAGCCCCTGGATCACGGCCCTTGCAATTCTGCTTTACTCCCTACCTGCCATTCCCTTTCCTGTCACACTGCCACCCCCTAGCACAGATATGCGGCAGTATTTACTTTGCATGCTAATGAGGAACCACAAAATTGACAGTACAAACAGAAACCATGAAAACAACTCCCTAATCAAAGTGGAAAGTTACGATCGATCATTCTGTGACCTTTAAAAACATCTTGTCAAAACAATAAAAACTCTTCTATTGTAGAAGTGTATAGGGAAACTTTTAAAAATCGCAAAATTAATATTTATTTGGTGTGCACTGTAGCCAAAACATTAGAAACACATAGAGATAAAGTATCTTTGTAAAAATCTGATTGAACATAACTTGCACAATGCTGGTCCTTCTCTCCTTGCTGCAATAAGGTATGTATGCCTTGGCAAGTTGCTATACACTTAATTGTGGATCAGCTTCCAGCTATTCATCCCTTTGCACTTCCTAGATTATGAAATATCCTCTGAGCATCCATTTACTGTGAATTTTTACTTTTTTGCCAATGTCACTTTTCTGGGAGACCTTCATCCTTTTCATACAACCATTTTCCTCGTTTATGTCACTAAATTCCTCTGGCAGCATTCTGGATTCTCTCACACAGTGCCAGTATGTCCACCGATAGCTATTTCCCTCATAGCTCTATTTCCATTCCATTTGAATTTCACTTCCAGTGTGTACTAGTCAAGATTCTGCAGAGAAACACAGCCAGTGGTGTGTCTGCATGTGTATATACATGAGAAGACTTATTATGAGAATTGGCTGACACACTTGTGGAGGCTGAAAAGTCTGCAAGATAGAGAACCAGGAAAGCCAAGGATAATTCAGTCTGAAGTCCAAGTCCAAAGGCCCAAGAATCAGGAGTGCCAGTGCCCAAGGCCAGGAGAAGATGGACGCCCCAGCTCAAACAGAGAAAGAAAATTTGCCCTTCCTCTACTTTCTTGTTCTATCAAGTGATGCCTGCTCATATTGGTCAGGGGGATGTGATCTTTACTCTGTCTATTGATTTACAAGTGAATAATGTCTTCTGCAAACATTCTAGCAGACATACAAGAAATGACATATTGCCAGCTATTTGGGTATCCCTTAGCTGAGTCAAGTTGACACGTACAATTAGCCATCGTATGGAATTCTCAATTCTTGTTTCTTTGTTAAACTTTTCTCATCTTGGCACTTCATCTGTTGGCCAATCTTCTCTTTTGATTAGACATTTTGGAAAATGTTATTTTGGTTTATCACTGGAAGAGAAAGAAGCAAAGTAACTTCATACTTTCCAGCCAGGGTGTGAAATAAATAAGAGATACAGTGACTGATCACAGACTTTGAGATGAGTGCCATGGGAACTGAAATCTGAACTGTGTTGTCGGGGACTGATGTTATTTAACCAAACTGTGTTAACTGACATCTGTGCATTATTGAAGTTGTGCTAAGCAAAGATGGATGACTTCATTATGATTAGAACAATTTTCTGGCTTCTCTTTTTACATTAAGTGCTTGTAATTTAACTTGAATTTACTAGTCTAGAATTTTCTCCAGGATGACTATTGCTTTATTCATCCTTTAACCTTTCAAGGACCTCCCATTATCTAACATGTAGTTCTCACTCAATCCTCAGTACAACAGAATGATAAACAACTTCCTAGTTGTCCTGAATACCTGTACGTACAGCCTAATATTTCATCTCTTTTAAGCTCCGAGGTGTTTATGACCCCTCTACAGGATTAGAGAATTGAGGCTGCTTTGCAGCTGTTGTTGATCACAATATGATCATTTCACAGGAAATGAGTTATAAGACTCTGGGCCTTTTTCAAACATGGTCTTTTGGGAAGTATTTTCTGAGTGATATCCATAGGAAGGTGTGTCCGAGGAGCTGTCCTTTTTGCCTTCTTGGCTTTCTTCACAATGCTTGCTCTCCAAATACTCCCACATGTAGGAGATTTTGGCATGAAATAACTGGAAATTAAGGGGAAAAATGATAAGGTCCTTGGAGGAATAAAAAAATGCAAGCGGCTTTGTAGGTGACACAACAGATGTTTGTCTGCCTGACGCTCTGTCTGCTATGTACCAAGTGAGAGTCTCGAAAGAATAAGCTTGCCTTATTATTTACCTACGTATACCCCTCTCCTTGGTACTGCTTGATGAGATACCTTGACTCCTCCTCAGTGTGTTTCTCTTGGTCCCTCAGAAATAGAACAACATCCTTAAATTTTTCTGTGTATATATTGCAAAATTCCTTTACAGATAAGAGATGAATAGGCAGAGGTTTTCCTGTCTATTCATCATATGTCCTAAAGGAAAACCTATAGTGTCAAACTAGGCACTAGTGAGGATCTCTAGCTGTAGAATAAAATGGAAGTGATGCCATGTGACTTCCAAGGCTAGATGGTCAGAGCACCTGGCACTGCTGCTTCGCCTGCTTAGGGCATTTATTCTCAGAGCTCAGCTTTCATAGATGCTGTGAGGAAGGACAAAGGAACTCATGTGGAGAGGCTGTGCATAGGTGATCTGCCCAGGATTTCATCCCGGCCAACAATCAGCATCAATAACCAGACATGAGGAGGAAAATCCATCCAGATGACTAGTTCCCAGCCGTTGTGATCACCCTCAGTCTTCAAGTCTTTCCAGTTAATGTCCCAGATGTGGTATAGCAGACATAAAAGCAGTCTGCTCCATGTCCAGACCAAATTCTTGACCCACAAAATCTGTGAATGCAAATACTCTTGTTTTTAATATGGTTGGATGCCACCTTTTTGTAATCTTAAAGGAGATAGTTCCTGAAAATAATAAAAAAAATTGTCTTAACTATTTTGCCATGAAATAGCTGGAGATTAAAGAGGAAAAATGATAAGGTCCTTGGAGAAATGAAAAAAATGAAAATAACCAAAATTACATCTTTGTTACATGAGTGGCCAAAAACGGAAAGCTTCATACAAGGTTTTGTGTCTTGGCAGCAAGTACTGCCCTTACACCATTGCATGTCATTGTAATCATATGGTATCAATAACAAATGAATTCTGGCCAGAATGTCTAAAGTCTGTTCTAGTAGACTTTAGATCTCAATTTGCCTTCTCACAAATCTCAAATGCATGTTCATTGTGAACTCTGGCCAGTTTTTTTATCTTTTAGCTGAACCAAAAGGGTTATATGGCTAGGATGAGACTGACACTGGTTCCTGGAACATCCCTCAGAGTGGCCAAAATATTTTCTTTATGACTGTGAGGCAATACTCAACTCACATTGCTTTCTGTAATAGAGTTTTCTGAACAGTTGAATTCTATAGTGTTTCCCAATTGAATTCTATAGTTTTTCCCAGAATATCACTACAGTCACCTTCAAGGTACTTCCTTGGGAAGCTGTACACTGAGGCCAACTCCTAGTCCACGTTTCCAAGCAATTTTGAAACTCCTTTTCTGAAAAGATCATCAGAACTGTCATCATATGAGGTCTGCCAATTATGTTTGCAGACTCATCCTAGAAAAAATACTACACACCTCCTTGCTGAATATCACTATGGTCATCTTCAATATACTCTCCTTTGCCATCTGGTGACCATGGTGACATTCAGCAATGAGGCATGTAATACTTTTTCTAGGATGAGTACATGAACTTAAGTATCTGACCTTGTATAATCTTTTCTAATTTTAGCCTCAAGACTAGAATGACAGGCCAGTCATGGTGGCTCATGCCTGTAATCTTAGCACTTGAGAGGCTAAGGTAAGAAAACTGCTTGAAGTCAGGAGTTCAGGACAAGCGTGAACATCACCACAAAATACTGTCTCTCTCTCTAAAAAAAATAAATAAATAAAATAAGAAGAAGAAGAAGAAAAGACAAACTAGCAGGCAGCACCTGTGGCTCAGCAAGTAGGCCACCAGCCCCATATACGGAGGGTGGTGGGTTCAAACCCAGCCCCGGCCAAATTGCAACAAAAAATAGTTGGGGGTTGCGGTGGGCACCTATACTCCCAGCTACTTGGGAGGCTGAACAAGAGAATTGCCTAAGCCCAAGAGCTGGAGGTTGCTGAGGGCTGTGATGCTACAGCACTCTACCAAGGGTGATAAAGTCAGACTCTATCTCTAAAAAAAGAAAGAAAGAAAAAGAAAAACTAGCCAGTTAGTGTGGTACACACCTGTAGTCCCAGTTTCTGGGAAGGCTAAGGCAGGAGGATCCCTTGAGCCCAGAAGTTTCAGGTTGCAAGAAGCTGTGATGGTGCCACTCACTCCAGCCTGAGCAACAGAGTGTGAACTTGTCTACAAAGAGACTTGAGTTAGGCTCTTTTGGTGCCAGAGCCCAAAAATGAGAGTCTATGTCTACTATCTATATCATTTTTAGTAGTCTTTCTGGTTAGCATGGTCAAGACAAGAAAGCTTTAACTAGAAACAGAGGAAAAAAATAATGAGAAGACTTGTTGACATTGTGAAAGAAGATTGTAGGGGGAAAGGAAGCAAAGTTGACTAAGTGTTCTGGGTAACTAGACTAATAATAAAATGCCCTAACTGAGGAAAAGGGTGCTTTATTTTTGGATGAATACATGAAAAACTTAAATATGTATGAAAAACAATGTAAAACTTTATTCTAATTTGATTTTAAAAACTGATTAAAATCCTACTTTAAACATCATACTTAGTGGCCAACTCCTAAAGGAATTCCTGTTGCTAAGACAAAAAACATGACTATTTTCACTGACATTATTAATATTGTTCTGTGCAATAAGATAGTGCAATAAGACAAGAAAGATTTTATATATAATATATTATATTCTATTATCATATATTATAATAGTCTAATATACATTATATGTAATATATAATACTACATTATTATGTAACATTATATATTGATATGTAATATAATAATATCTATATAAATATGTAATATATATAAATATAGGTTGTTCATAAAGTTTTTATGCAACTTAAAAATTGTAATTTGCACATAAACTTTATGGACACCCAGTTCATATTGTATTGTATTATATTATACAACATTATGTGTTAAATTAGACAAAAATTGCACAGCCACTGATATGATTTTCAAGAAAAAAATTAATAATTAATAACAAAATAAATGAATTAAGAGGACAGATGAACAACAAAATAATATTCAAGAGAATTCTCACAAACCAGACTTACTTAAGTTGAATTTGTAAAGGTAAAAAGTTCCTTTTAATATAGATCACTCTAAAATATATTGGTATACACTTAGAAAAATAATATTATATTACTTAGACTATAAGACTTAATTAAGAGACTTCATTTGACTGGATGAGAATATATAATATCATTTATATGTGGAAGATCTCAGTTTTCCCCACATTAAATATGTTTAACAAAATTTTAATCAAATTATCAACTTTATATTTTTGAGAACTTAAGTATTTAATTCTAAATTATTTTTGGAAGAAAAATATGTATGGATACCTTATATTTTATAAGAATTAGAATAGATTTGTCCTACTAAATATAAAAACAATTTGAAGCTAATCAAAATAAAATTAAGGGATGAATTATGTTTTCAATATTGGATTAAATAATTATGAAATAGCTTCTACAATGGAAAAGTGAGCAAAGCATTTGAACAGGCAAACCCCTCTCACCCCCATAAGAAAAGGCTCTTCAAATGAAAATTTGCTCAATTTTTTTCCCTTAACAAAGATGTGAAAAAAAAATTAGGGCTTTGATTCTCTTTGTTTTGAATGTTTGAGGTTTGGCAAATTGACACTCAGTTCATTTAAGGCAGAAACGTCACTTAGCATTTCAGTGGTAATGTAATTTTGGAGGAACATTAGGTAATATCTGCTGTTGAGAGTGTTCTTAATATTTGACCTAAAAATTCCATCTGTAGATTTTTTTTTTCTCAAAAAGGGCACAAAAAAATTATAAAGCTATATGGCAAGATGTTCACTGCCACATGGTACACAGAAGCAAAAGCTGGAAACTAACTGGTGTAAGTTGTAAATTATTTCAGTTACGAATGGCAGACAAAATAATTGTAGCTCAAATAAGATGATATTCATTTCTCTCTTGTCAATGCCCTGATAGACAGCCCAGGATAGGTTTAACCCTTGATTATAGGGCCGGGGCTCCCCAAATTTTCTTCTGGCCATTGTGTGGGTCTCAACCTCAAGGTACAAGATGACAGTGTGTTCTTACAGGCAGCTGGATGGAAGAAAAGAGGTGCAAAAGCTAAGTGTAGGTATTCCGTCTCTTCAGGAAGGATCTTGCCATGCAATGCTTCTACCTACATCCCGTTATTAGAAAGCTAGTCACACGGTTTTACCTAGCTACATGAAAGTTGGAAAAATGTAGTCTTTATTCTGAACAGCCATGTACCTAAAATGTGGAGGATCTATTACCATAGAAGAAAAGGACAATAAACTTCAGCAAAAAAAGAAAAAAACTATTAGGGAATGCCATATAACTAAATTACCAACGTGAGAATGTATTTCAGAACATCATACAACTGAATACTATCCAATTGTTACAGACTAAGACAGTTTTCTGTGAATTGACATGGGAATTAGTGCAAAATAGGGGGGTTAAACAGTTTCAAAAAAGTATAGTGAGAAAAACCCATACCTATCCACTAAAAGACATGTAAAATTGTTCATTTCTTCATTATTTATAATAACCCTAAACTAAAAATGTCACAAAAATACACTGGAAGTACAATGGGTTAGTGTGGCATATTTATCTGATGTAATTCTGTAGGTAATGGGAATGAACAAAGTGCTACCATACACGACAATATGGATGACTGTTAAAATGTTGAGCAAAAGAAGACAGGCACTGAATTCTTGATGTATGATTCCACTTCTGTAAAGGTTTAAGATGGGCAAAATTAACCTGTAGGATTACAAAGTACCCAATTGATAAAATTACCAATAAGGTAGTGGTAGTAAAGGAAAATGAAAGAGACTTCCGAGGTGCTGGTCACGTTCTATTTCTTGAACTGAGTTTGCAAGTTATATTTCAGTAAGTTTTGTTTTTTTTTTAATTTTTTTTATTAAATCATAACTATACATTAACGAATTTATGGGGTACAATGTGCTGATTTTATATACAATTTGGAATTCTTACATAAAACTGGTTAACATAGTCTTCACCTCATTTACTTATTATGTTAAGACATTTATACTCTACTCTTACTAGATTTAACATGTACCTTTGCAATATGCACCGTAGGTGAGGTCGAAGTCCCATGTTTTACCCTCTCTCCATCCACCCCCTCTTCCCTCCTTCATCCTGGACTATAGTTGTGTTTTATCTTTCATATGATAGATAGACACATATATATTGGTGTCATAATAGTATTGAGTACATTGTATACTTTTTCTTCCATTCTTGAGATACTTTACTTAGAAGAATATGTTCCAACTCCATCCATGGAAACATAAAGGAGGTAAAATACTCTGGTTTCTCTTCAGATCGCATAAATCTTTCGCCTTTTACATAAAAGAAGTAAAGTTTCCATCTTTTTTAAGTCTGTGTAATATTCCATGGTATACATATACTGCAATTTGTTAATCCATTCATGGGTCCATAAGCACTTGGGCTGCTCCCCTGACTTGGCAATTATGAATTGGACTGCAATAAACATTCTGGTGCAAATATTCGTTGTAAAGTGATTTTTGGTCTTTTGGATATATACTTAGTAGAGGAATTGCAGGATGTTTTTCTTAAAAAGCATATGTATATTTTGTACATACATAGAAAATCTGAAAGTATGTATTTCACAGTAAATTAGGAATCAGCAAGCTTTTTGCAAAGAGCCAGATAATCTCTATCATAGCTCCTCAACTTCACCATTGTAGTATGAAAGCAGACATGGACAATGCATGAATGAATGAGTGTGGCTATGTTCCACTAAAATTTATTTTTAAAAACAACTTATTTTTTAAAAATTTATTTATTTTAAAAGCTATAATTTTCCAGTCCCTATACTAAATTGTTTATGGTGGTTACCGATGAGGCAAGAGTTGGAGGGATTAGGGGTATCCAAACTTTTAACTTCTCTGTGCCACATTGGGAGAAAAGAGTTGTTTTGGGCCACACATTAAATACACAAAGTTTAACAAAAGCCGATGAGACAAAAAGAAAAGTCCATGTATAATTTTTATATCTGACACCACGGATAAGCAAAATTTTTCATATAATCAACACGCAGCCAGTAGACTGAAGGTTGCAGATTGAACACCCCTGTAAGTTTTCATGCTTCTTTTTTATTAAAAGCTCATTGCTATAAATGCTTTCCTGAAACAAACAAACAAACAAAAAAAAAACTGGATCTAAGTGTAATCGGTAAGCAGCACCTCAAGGTAAAAATACAAATCTGATGCAAGTTAGGCAACAAAGTGTTCAGCATTTTATTATCACCTAAAATGCCTCAAAGAGTGAAGACAGTTTTACTGCCAATTACAAAGAGATGATTTCTATCTATTAACCATAAAAAATCTATTCAACAAGATTCTTTATCTATAACAGTAATTTTCCATTAAGCACAGATATTGGCCATGATATCCATAGTGTCAGCTTTCCATGTGGTAACAAGAAAGTCATTGTTTTACTCTATACATGGGAGATGTGTTTTTGTCAAGCTATAAACATGTCAGTATCACAAATATGCATTTATGGAAAATTATGTTTCATGGACTAGAAGAATATTCCCAAACAAGCCAGCATTTGCTTTTAAACTTAGCTAAGATAAAAATTCAACTGTTCTTTCTTAGTAATAGGAAAACAAATATAAGCCAGAGACCATAGTTTCTAAGGTTATACAATGGGTAATTAATTAACTTCTTATTTTGTTAGGTATACGGAAGTGCTATTAACAATGAAAAGAAAAATATATTGTTTCTCGTGTAGAGGAGACCAGATTTTAAGAGACAGGGTGAATATGATTTGGAGAAGTAAAGAGGGAAACCAGTCTCTTAGGGATAGGGCAACAGCAGGAGAAATAGAGAACAAAGTTCCACAGGAGCATGAGCTGCTCAAAGGATAACAAAACTAGTTTGCTTTGGGGAAAAGTCAGGTTAATGAACATGGGGCTTTCTTCTGAGTTCAGAAGGAAGACAGTGGGAGACTGAGCAAGGAATTAATGAATTCTAAAGAAGTCCAATGTTGAAATGATGTGTACAGTTCATGACCTTCTCCCTCACTCCCTTCCAAATACCAAGCTCTGCTGTTGCAAAATTTGAGGCCAAAATCTGAGGGCTAGTCCAGGAGCCTGGAGAGTCCAACCAGGATAATGATAGTACAAATAGCTAAAAGGGGCAGATGGTCTACTTTCCCTATCTGACAACCAATGATTATATCAAAACTGTAGTTGGAAACAGCAATAGTTCATGCTAATTCTACTTTTTTTATTTGTTTGATATTTGTCCTTTCTCTATATTTTTAGCAACATATCTGACAAAATTTCATTTGAGCTCAAACCTTAAGAATACCTGACAGAAGAAGTTCAGCTGTTTAGTGAAGACATTTCTTAGGCAACACAGTTTCTTGGTAATGGCCCATTCTTTTAACCCCATTAAATCTAGACCTTCAGTCTCCAGGCTGCTGGACATTGTGGACAGTGTCAGAGTTTGATGAAGTCTTTCTGAGACTTCTCTTCTCTCCTCTCCAAGAGGCTGGTTTTGAGTTTTGTTTTTGTTGTCTCTGGATTTGTTGCAAATATATTCCCAGGCTTTAACAAAAAATATTCAAGTTTCAACTTCATCTATTATATATCAACATAATTTCTCTTTGTAGCTTGTTTATATAACAAGATCCTCATGTAAAATTACCTTGTGTCTTGGAGTCAGTTTAGATTTTTTGTCCTAGACACTCTGTACAATAAATGTTAAATGATCATTTTCTACTTTGCATTATTAAAAGATTAGATGCATTTGGACACTAATGGCAATTAAATAGAAATTGTTACATACGCCTCACAGCCTCAAAGATCCAATGTATTAACCAAAACAGTACTAATTAAACCTCCTCTACAAAAAATAAAAAGATTCCTTTAAATTAGCATGCCATATATCACATTTTGAACTTCAGTTTACACATCCTAAATCTTGCCACTATGATTATACTTTGGAAATGAGATTTAGGCTAGGATGGCATAAAAAATTAACATGCTAATGCGTGAAAATAGTCCCATTCAAAACTGGATCTTTTGGATGTACATTTATATGGAACTATTTCTAAGCTTTGTGTTTCTTTAGTTTTCCCTATGACTAGGTCTACCAATGTCATCTCACAGAATGTGTGCTTTATCTCTATTCTCCAACTTCAGTCAATGATAAGAATCTACTAGGGGTTCAGGATATGAAATTCAGTGTTAAAGAAGCTGGATCCTGAAACTAAAAGTTCTTATATAGCACATCAAAAAATGGTACTAGTTATTTCATCATTATCATTATTCTTCTAGTAATTGATGGACCTTATAGAAAAAATGTAGCATGGGTCCATTATGTAGGCTGTGGTGTCATTGGTTACACCTATGGAAAATCTTTGGCCTTATGCCCTTTAATTTACTGCTGAACCCAAAGCTACTCCTCTTAATTGTAGGTCCTAGGCCATCCAGGTAAGTAGAAGCTCAGTGACCTTCAACAATAAGGTTTTGCAGCCTAGGCAGTCCCAGCTCTGACTTAGACCTACCAGATACTTGAAACCTCTGTTAGTATTTGTGGTGGCAAAGGATACACATTTCAGGCTTGGTGCCTGTGGCTCAATTGACTAAGGCGCCAGCCACGTACACCTAAGGTGGTGGGTTCGAATCCCCAGCCCGGGCCCACCAAACAACAAAGATGGCTGCAACCAAAAAATGGCCAGGCATTGTGGTGGGTGCCTGTGGTCCCAGCTACTTGGGAGGTGGAGGCAGGAGACTTGCTTGAGCCCAGGAGTTGGAGGTTGCTATGAGCTGTGATGCCATGGCACTCTATCCAGAAGGATAGCTTGAGGCTCCGTCTCAAAAATAAAAGGATACACATTTTAAATTTTGAA
>CAUYQV010140559.1:0-38062 GCA_963574575.1 Galagoides demidoff
ACTTTTTAAAATATTTTTTCAATACCTTAATAAAGTCAACAAATACATATGCTACACTTTCATTTTTAACTAAAACTTAGTTTAAAATTAAGATTAAAAGGAATTTCATGGAATTGATATTGACCAAGGCTTATTTATTTAATGAAGGTGTTATGTACATACAACTAAGTGCAAATTAATTCACTATATAAATTTGCACATGGGTGTGTAGCATTTTGTTTAGGACTATGAAATCCCAAAGCAGGTACTATTTACAATGACTAATGAATCAAAATAGGTATTTAAAAAAAATAAAGGGCGTAAAATATTTAATACACCATGTTTATTTATTCCATAAGAAAATACTAAAATAAATAAATTATTCTAAACAGATGTTGCCTATTTCATATATATATTTAAAATTTTTCTATTTTCTTTTCAGTCTTTTTTTTAATTGACTAACATAACTGTTTTTGTGTGGTTCAATGTGATGTTTTGACTTAAGTATATATTATAGAAAGAGTCATCCAAGCTCATTACTATATCCATTGTCTCACCAACTTCTCATTTTTTTGTGTATGATGAGAACATTAAAAATCTGTTAGATTCTTAGAGAAATTTTAAAATATACAATATGTTGTTATTAACTCGGGTCATCACGCAGAGCTGTATAGATATTGCCATAAGGGTGTTGCCATTAGGATCTCATGGAAAAGCAATGTTGCGAAGAATAAGTACGCTTATTGAAATTATGTTTTAAATAAAGGTGACCATCCTCTCACTCAGGCAAAATGGTGAGCTTCTTTATTTGCAGTTGATTTATATAGAGAATCTTGTGCATGCGCACTATACAGCAATGACCTCATTAATATTCACTACAATTCCTCTGCACATCACATTGGACATCATTGACTTCATTAATCCATTTAAACATCTTGTTACTACCCACCTTGTAGGTAGCTCCTTTTCAGTAATCTGATAATCCACCCAACATACACCTCTAAGCATGACCCTTTGAACATAACCTGGTTTAATATAACTTAATGGAGAACATGCTGTCAGTCATTACTTTCTTTGTTCTTATCTGATGATGCCTGAGGCTATGGGAGAACAAGGTAGATTGAATACCTGCTCTTGCTGGCGATGCCATTTTGAGGCTGTTACTTCAAACCTTTAAGCAAGGCACAAAGAAACTTCTTGGGCATACGGGATTTTGTGTGCAAACCTCTGGTCCCATGTAGGCCTTAAGTCAGGGGGTTTTTGCTGGAACATTTCATAAGAAATTTTCAGGCTGGACTTCTCAAAAGTCTTTCATGAGCCCAAGTTTCATCTGTGCTATTAGATACCTGTATGCATTGGGTAAATTCCTCTTCTCTTGAGGTCCTCGAGCACACTTCCATTCCTGGACCTGTCACACACCACAGATCAGGAAAGGTTACTCCATTCCTGGACCCGTCAGCAAGTGATCTTTGTCACATACCACAGATCAGGAAAGGTTACTGATGGGTATCTGGCCAGTTTTACAAAGGCTTTTAAATTGGCCTTATAAAGTCAACCTTAATTCCTTAACACAGTCTGGACATCTATGGAAACGCCATTCCAGCCAGAGTTTTGGTCAAGTTAGGTCCGCAACCAATCTGGCCATATGGGATTCTGCCTCAGTTTCTCACAAGTGTGCCTGCACAAAGTCTTTTCACTGCTCTTTCTCAAACGGCTTTTTCAGCCAGAGGTATATAGGCCTTTTGCCTATAATAGATCACTAGACGTTATTTCTCTAGTCTAACTGAAGTTTTGTATCCTTTGATCTCATAAAAGCAGATTGTAAGGAGTTGTGAATAAAGCTGAGTTCTGTTTCTGGTTATATCTCCAAACATGTAGGCTTGAAAGTCATATTAGCTCCTTATGTTTTCCTCATGTCTTTCCCCTAAAGTGGTAGTAATAATGCCCATTTGTTCCATTTGCTAGTGCATTCTGTTATTTGAGACTCAATTTAGAACTTGTAAATATAACTCAATTAATAAACATGAAATCGAAAATGTTTTTCTAAAGTAGGGATCTTTTAAATTAATTATACTGTTAAAAACCATGTGCATCAGTGAACAGAAACCAAAGTTGTGACATGTTGATGCAAAGGGATGTAATTATATGCTCGGTAATCATAATGACCTGATGAAACACACACGGATTTCAGGAATATTATGCAGAATGAAACACAGTAGTCATAGAAGAGTTTAATAAACCCATTCCTATGCATATGCTAGGACAGGGAACACTAAAATGTGGTGATAGAATCAGAAAAATGGCTGTCTCCGGGATGATGGAAATGTTTTATAATCTGGCTGGGTCAGTGTTTATTTGGATTTAAGCATTTGACATATCTGATAAAACTGTACCCTCAAAATCTGAGTGATTTTTGCCGTAAGTCATACTTCAATGAAGCTTTTATTCAAACTTAAATAAAATAAACAAACCACTCAAAAAATAAGAAAAAATAAGTAAAAATGAAATTAGAAATAAAATATAAGCTATAGCAGAATAGCTTTTTACTCACTTGACTGCTTTAATTTTGCTTCTTAAAGGCTTAATCATAAACATGGTATTTAACATCTTTTCTTAAGGATCCGAACACAGTTCTTCTCTGTATTGAGCAAGGTCTCTCTAAGTAGCCCATGGGCTGTTTCCATACGTGGAACTTAAAATACATATAATTCACAATGAAATCTTGTCTGGCCTATAATGCATTCTGTGAATCCAGATAACAATTTGTGTATTTGTTCCTGCCTGAGAGTTTGATGCACAGCAAAACATTCTTTTTTACTCTTAGAATAATTTCCTTAAGTTTAAAGCCATACTTTCGGTTTTAGTACAAATTATTCTTATAATGCTATCCCTATTTCTCAAACATATTGCTTTCCCTACAGACTGCTGAAAGGACGGCTTGATTTCACCAGCTTACTTCATCTGTCACTGCTTTTTTCTTACAGTTAGAAAGGTGACATGCTTTGAAATTATAGCTGTCACATAGGGTCAGTGGATGACCAGCCAATCTTACAGCTACTCACATCACTTTTACCTTACCACCTCTGTAGCACTTACCGTCCTCTCTCATGACCTGTAATTCACAACCAGAAAAACAATGGACAAACATTCATTGTTTTGAGTTGATATTATTTTATGGAACATAAAATAAATAAACTTTCAAAAAATTATTTCATATTTCTTTATTTATTTATTCCCTTTTTGTGATAGAGTCTCACTTTGTTATTCTTGGTAGAGTGTCCTGGTGTCATAGCTCACAACAACTTCGAACTCTTGGGCTCAAGAGATCTTGCCTCAGACTCCCAAGTAACTGAGACTACAGGCCTCTGCCACAACATCTGGCTATTTTTTGAGACAAGATCTTGCTCTGGAGCAGGCTAGTCTCTAACTCTTGAGCTCAGGCAGTCCATCTCCCTTGGCTTCTCAGAGTTCTGGGATTACAGAAGTGAGCCACCATGCCCAGTAAACATTTTAAAATTTAATTTGAAATGTGTGGTCTTCTTATTTCAAGATTGTTCTTTTTTATGTATTTGTAGAGTTTTTTTTGTTGTTGTTGTTATTGTAAATTACTGAACTCCAGTAGGCTTAATATAGTCTATCAATTTTTGAAGTATATCATCTCTAAACAGATACAGAAAATGTGTCAACTTTAATTTATTAAAAAGATATAAATACTCGAGTTTATTTTATTACTCTCCATCACGTAATGTACTCATGGACTCTATAATTTTATAAATAGTAAATAATGCCTCTAGATGGTATCAAGATTATTCTTTGTAAGCACCAAAGGGGGAAAGAGAAGTGTCATCTTTCTCTGACACACCCTTTTGACAAAAGAATTTGTTCTGTAATATTTGGATTCACTTAACAGTCCACACTTATGGGAAGGCCACCCCTGAATTAGAAATGTCACAAAGATTCTAGAAAATTAGCTCTTCCTCTTTCTTTATTCTGCCCTGATTACTGATTTATTCATTTCTTTCTTTATGAGTTTTCTCTCCCAATCATCAGTCCAGTTACTTGTCAAGCCATCCATTGGTCCTTCATCTTTTACCTGTTTATATATCTCCAATGCATTATCCGTGACTCTGTGCAACTGCAAATTCATGCATTTACCAAGCCATCCATCATAACATCATTTGTCCACCTATGCATTCATCTATCCCATCTATCTACCCACCCAGCCAACTTAAAGTAAGACATCCAGTTATAGTAGACACTTAGGGCAACAAGGAAGAATTACATTAAGTTCATCTCAGATAAGAAAGGAGAGACTCAATTTATCTTAGTTATGTAATATTTTCAATTGAAAATGATTTTCCAAATAATCTGTTAAATGCTATATGTTCATTCTGTTTACTTAAATGGATATTCAGATCACTGTGACCACAAGGAAATATAGAGGAAATATATCAACTCCAAGCCTCCAAAGCAAACTTTCTATAGTCTAATATACAGAAACATTTTCTGAGAATTAGGATATCTTCATAGCTCCACAATGACTTTGGTGCACACGTGGCACTGAGTACCACTGGCTTTAGAGAATTCTACAATGTAGTTTTCATTCAATAGGATGTTTTCATGGCACACATATATTTTAACCAGCCATCATATGATGCCAATCCAATATTGAGTAGAGATAGACAAAAATTCAATATAGACAACACATTCAAAGTGTATACAATTTTAAAAATCTTGTTAGCATAGAGGGATAAATAGCACATTCTATAACTGACATTTATCCACAAAATTAAAAGTGAGATTTATTTATACTTTATTCTTTGTATGGCTTTTTACAGAAACTATTCTTCTTTCATTTTCTAGAAGGAATTAATGCCAACTATATACTGTGGCATCCTGTCTTCATTCTTTTCATTAAGGGATGAGGGTGGGTGGGTCTTGTGAGTTGGTGGATTGAGAGTTCAGAATCTGTTGGAGGCAATCGTTGAGGTACTAAAGCTCTATTTCTGAGTGATTTCACTCTCATTCTCAAGCTCTCTCTCTCTTTTTTAGCCTTTTATTGGAGTCTTTTCTGTACAATAAGCTAACATTTTCCTTCCCTTATAGTAAGCCACCCTTTTCTTTTTACAGGAAATTCTGGAGCCCATCTCTCTGCCCTGCTTTAAAGATTTTATGAGTATTAGGCTGCAATATGCTTTGTAGCTAATCGGGTACCTTTCTTGCAAACTCATTTCTTCTGTACCATATGGATTTAAGCTATAAAGATAAGAAATGAAGAAATAGGAGCAATGTATAACTTTTATGGAATATCATTTTAGTGATGATAAGTCTGGAAATGTAGCCAGAAGGATGATTTATGGAGGGTTCTGTATGCCCTGGTAAATAGACCCGTCTTAATCCTGTAAGGGTTGGAGGAGATATGCAGTTTTTGAGAGGGGGAGTAAAGACATGTTTGCATTTGGGAAAGACAATTATTCAGTCTACCACATGGAAGATGAGATGGGGGAGAAGAGTGAGGCAGGGGGACCTGTGTGGCAGACTCTTGCAGTGATCAGAGGAGGTGAGATAGTCTGGAAAAGAATAGTGTTGTGGAAATATTTTGGATGAAATAGTTATTTTAATTTTGAATCATCATAAATAAATATGTGATTTTTCTTGCAATTTCCCTTATATCTTGTTTTGGAATTCCAGAATTAGGTAGGTATTATCATCCGATTCATTGCTTTGGGGTTTTCCTGTTTATGAAAACAACAGGGAGAAGTGGAGAAAGATGTGAAAGGGGTGCATGTTGACATTCAAATATCCTTCTAAACCTCAGAAACTGGCATGTGGAGGTCCATTCTGAGAAATATGCCTCTAGCCAGTGGCATCTGGCAATTCATGCTCAAATATGTTTGTCAGGTTGCAAAGGACTTAGGATTCCACTGCACAGCTTTAAAAGAAAAGCATCCTTGCTTACTGCAGTCAACATCATTGCCCCAAAGGAGAACTTTGCATAGATGCAGTTACAGGCAAATACCTGTATATTTCATTAAAGTTTTTCTATCTGTATTAAGTTTTCAAGTTAATTCAAGTTATTTCAAATTAATAAAGCTATTGATACTGATGAATATTAAGGTTTAAGTTTCTTGGCCTGGAATACAGGATTCCCCAGTATCTTTTGAGTCCCGCCAGATCACTGCTCATGACGTGCACTGTTCATCAAAGCAGACTGTACATTTCCTCTCAAGCTTCTGTGCATTTGTTCACGCCATTGCCTCCGTCCCAGTTACCCATCTCTTATTTCTACACCTGACTCCTTCTGTTTCTAAACTCCTTTTAAAGTTTAATTTTTCTTTGAAATGTGTTTTTTATGTTCCACAAACATGTTAACTCCTTTCTTCTATTGCCTAGTAAGCTGTATGAAAGTTTCCAAATGGGTCCTGTTCCCATTTTTTGAGAATTTTATTATATATACATGAAAAGCAAATCAGCATATCATATATGTTTCAGATGAGCCCCCAAAGAAAACCAAATAGTCTAGCAAAATTCCGTAGGTATATTATCAAAATTAAAGAGTTTCCATCTGATATGCCATCTGATGTCATAAGCACTTAGAAAGAAAATGTAATTTTTCAGATATCTTTCTCCAGACAGCAATAAATTGTGATTAAGTTATAGAATTATATTAAGTTCTTTCTCTCACTACCCATTTATCTTTCCAAATAAACTGACATCTCCACTTTTTATTTGGAGAAAATATTCTAGTGATAATTTCATTTCAATAAAGCTGTAAAGGCATCCTTTTTTGCTAACTTGGTGCATAACGGAGTTGAGCTCTCTCGTGAATAGGCTTAAGAATTTTGGCTTCCATAACATTACAATAAACAAGAGTTTTACTTCAAGCAGAATGAGTTACTTGCTCTTTCCCAGTTTAAAAAGACGGCTATATAGCCAAATGACAAAAAGTGGTCTCGAGATATAGTATAATTTTCTGTGTAAAACGTGCCCCTGTGTATAATGCACACCACATTTTTGACTTAAATTTTCAGAAAACACCCCTCTAGAAAGTGGCTGCAGCTCTTGGCCGAGAGAGACATTGATAAGGGTTAATGCTCCCCACAAACGTGCAGATTGCAGTGCCCTCTCACCTTGTTCCCGCCGTTCTGTGAAGGCTGCTCTTTCCCTCTCCATCAAGATCCCTTCCCTCTCTAACATTGGGGGCGGCAGCTGTGATGACCACGCACATGGCCAGCAGAACAGAAGGGTTTGAGGCAGAGGCTGCTCAGGGCTGCTCCACCGGGACCCCGATCCTCCTGGACTGCAATCCTTTCTGCCTAGTGCGCCCAAGCAAGAGGGCATGATGGGCCCAGAAAGCCTGCTGGGCTCCTCCACTGTGAGGGGCTTAAGCGATTCTCTTGCCTCAGCCTCCCAAGTAGCTGGGACTACAGGTGCCTGCCACATGGCCTGGCTCCCTTTAATTGTTTAATGAGTGAAATAGCTTTACTTTTTTCACTGTCATTTCTTTTTATTTTGCTAATAATAAAATCTAAGACAACATAAAGATGTGCATTTTAATTTGTATGTATTTTTATTAATATAAAAGATATTTTATGTTTGTAGCAAATTCCCCAAAGAATGTGTTCTATAAAATTTGGATCCAGTCAAAAGGCCACCCTCAATTGTCCAGAAGTTCAAATGTGGCCCTAAGTCTGCAATTTCCCCCTCCCTGAAGGTGATCCATTGTTCCAGAATGCCTGAACGTAATTTTAAAAAATTCCATACATTCAAATTACTTGTATCAAAGTATCACATGAACCCTATGTCCTCTAAACATGTACAACTATTACATAGTCAAAAAATTTGTTTAAATCTTAAGAAAAAAAAAAACACATTTTCTTAGCGTTATCCATTCAGTTTGTTTGGGATACTCAAAGCATGTTCAACATTGTTGTAAGAAAAACTATAACTGAAAAGGTAAATTTTATGTCCTAAGAAAACAATTTGCCAACTGACTTTGGTATTCAACAGGATATATATATGTGCACAGGTAATTTCTCCAAGAGATTATTAGGCTTTTGGTATTCCCCTGAGGCCTGATGACAGCTCTCCTACTACTGTACACGTCCTAATCAAGGACCCATTTAGCCCTCCTATTAAGTGTTAGTTTGTGTGCCCCTCGTAAAGGAATGCCAGCTTTCAGGGATCCAATGTGTGAAGGGTCATAGTGATGGGGGAAGAAGGAAATGCAGACTTCATTTCCTCTTCACATTCAAGAAAACTCATGGTCTACTGTGACCCTGAACCTAAATTTGTTTGGTTTACTCCATAATGAGCTCACTGGTGTTTCATATTCTAATATAACATTACTTTTGCACCATATTCCCTCCCATGTTTCTGCAAATATATCTAAGATGATGAACTTCCATCAAAGGCACAGGTGAACAAAGGTTAGTGGAGATGCTCTCTAGACGGGGAAGACTGACTACAAAAGTACAGGTAGCAATTATTGAAGGATAACCAAAATGGTGTGTCATGAGGACCAACGTTTAGTTGTTAATTCTATTTTAGGAGTTAATTCTATTTTAGTAGTTAATTCTAGTTCCCTATTAATAAAAACATCTCAGACTTCGGTCCAAGTTTGTTGGGAAAGAATGTTCTGATCCAACAGCAAGGTCTGCAATAGGTACACAGGTGAGTGGGGCACAAAGTACTTATCATTCCCGAATTATATTAGTTAATTTCACGGTCTGTCAATATGCAATGGCATTTTTTTCAAAGTTTGAATTAGTGGTAAAATCATGAAAATATACCTTAGAATAAAAATCAGCAAAATAAGATTGAAAAATATTTTACTAAATTTGTGTTAGCATAACCATCTACCCCAAATATCAAACTATTAAAAAGAGTGAGAGTGGGAGGCACCTGTGGCCCAAAGGAGTAGGGTGCTGGACCCATATGCTGGAGATGGCGGGTTCAAACCCAGCCTCAGCCAAAAACTCCCCCCCCCCCCAAAAAAAGAGTGAGAGTAAGAAGGAGAGAAAGAGAAAAAAAAATTGAGTTTTATTCTCAAGAGGGAACCAGGGTATATCATTTTTATTAGATAAAGCTGCGTAACAAGACAGAGAGGAGGGTGAGGATCAATCTAGAAAGCAATGATTCTTAACAATTTTGGAGTTATATGCTATTTTAAAATTTAATATATAATATGACTCCTGCTTTAGAATTAAAAAAAATAAAACCCACAGAAACATACCTGTAAGATTCATATACAAAAGTATCAGTGGGGCTCAAAGGACTCAATGGACTCCAAGTTAAGAACTCTTGCTTGTGACAATATTGTGCAGGTTGACTAGAAAAACAACTTATTGGTGCCTATTAAATAATGTGCATTCAGTAAAAGTTTTTGAATGAATAGTCCAATGAATACATAAGCTGTAAGATTAGAAATATTAAAGCTTTTTGTTTTATATAAATCCCTATAGCACTTGTAAATTTTAATCTGGGAAACATGTTAATTGCACTATATTATCTCAAAATCCTTTGCATAACTCTCTCTTAGTATTTCTGAGGATTTAGAAAATTAATAAGATTGACTGAGGGATATTCATGTCTGCTTGAATTTTGGGTTAGCATGGATTCTGATAAGGAAAAAATAGCTGTGTCCTAATCTATGCATCTATCCCTTTCTGTGGTTAGTGATGACAAATAATAAAGGTCTTTGAGTTTAGAACATGGCAGCAAGAGACCAGTAAAGTCTTTGTGCCAAGGCCAATTACCTTTCCCTTTTTTCTACCCACAATATATGGTATATAGTCTGAATCCTTAAAATAACTTTTTAAAAAAGATACGATTAATCATAAGTGTATATGTGTGTGTACTTGTGTAGGTATGTGTGCACATATGTGTGAGAGAGAGAGAGACAGACAGAGGCTGAGAAAGAGAGAGACAGCTGGGTCGAGACGTGGTGGTGACTACCAAATACACGTCTCTTCACCTCCATACAGAATGTATCATGTAAGTGTCACATTTCCATATAGAAAATGGGGTCATTTACAGTGGACATTATTCATATCATTTCCATATTGTCAAATCCATATTTTTATCAGTGTATTTTTGGTACATATATATTTTAATGCATTTTCAAAGGTGCCTATCTGTGTTTGATACACAGTAGATACATCTATTAAGATGCAAAGTAGAAATTTACACCAGAAAAACACGTGAAATGTAGTTGAAAGGCTCACTTTAGAAGAAAATTCTGTCACTGAGGAATCCTGTGACTCAGGGAACTCTTTGACATCTCTGGACTTTGTTTTTCTCTTTCTATGAGATAGGGACAAAGATTCATGCCCTACATACCTCAAGGGATTATTCTGAAGCACAATGATAACAGGAAGAAAGAAGTGTTTTGACAACTCTAGAGTTTGTTCAAAATAGAAAGAAGGTAAGAAAAAAAATACCAAAACCTTTCCAATTGGTTTATACTAGGTACATATATTCTTTAGAGCTGAAACTCTTATAACTGGAGACCAAATGGAACATCTAGCTAACGAATAAAAAAAAATGGATTAAAAAAATTCTTGTTCTTAATAACTGGTGGAAGACATTAATATTTAATGTAAGTGAATCTATTAGGGTCTAAGTTAAGGAGGGAATTACCTGGCATCATTCTTTTTAGAAAACCTCAAAGCATTTGAAAAATAATCTGACACTTTGTTGATCTCCTAGCTAAGAAATGTCTGTGGGAATGTCTTGGTTTCCACAGCAGATAATAGCAGCAGACAAGACAAACTCAAAGAACCCTAAAATGGCTTCTAAATTTTGGAGATATCATTGTACTAAAATCAAATTGAAAACATATGCTCCATTGTTGCCTGACACCTGCCTACACCTTGAATGAGTGTGTATAGTTTTATCAGTAAATATAACAGAATCAAAGGGCCAACATTTAGACCTACGAGCAAAAATATGTGCCATAAGAATAATTATTAATGTGATAATGGTGGTTAGCTTTACCTAATATACATAACTCTTGTCAAATATACTTTAGAGGAGTAATGCTCCTCCCAAAATTTAACAAATAAACCAAACAACAGGAAATACCACCCAATGGCTACCAAAGAAGTTTTGTCATTATTAGTAAGAGTTGAGGTGTTGCAGGCCTCAATTTAACTATGAATGTTATTACAGCATCTTCTCCATTTACTTAACAAGAGTTTAGGGTAAGAATTACAAAAGAAAAATAAGGAAAATTGCTTAAATAATAAAAACATTTCTTCAATGGTCCATAATCCATAAATCCCTTGAGAGCAGGGATCTCACTTTACTTAACATTTTAATTCTAGAATCGGTATAATGAATGCTACCTGTAAGAACTTAAAAAATTCTTCTCAACGGATCTAAGAAAAAAATTCTATGACATTAACACCATCTAATTCAGATAAACTTATATCACAGTGCTTTTTGTAAATAAAACAATATATGTTAGTATTAAATTTTTCACAACTAGACCAAAATATGGATGGGAGTCTCAGAAGTCAGTAGGGGTGAACATTGGAACTCAAAAACATATCAAAAATAGGATGTGGGAAGAGGTCATGAATGTTAGAAAGCAAAGCAAAACAGCATGTTAAAAGTTTATTGTAAAGAATAATAAATAGGAAAGTAGAAGGAATTTAGAGAAAATAGTAAGAAAGTGGTTTCACTGACCAAACAGCCATCATCCAAGGAGACTAGAACTATGGAATTATGAATTAAGGAAAGGAAACTAGTGTAAGGCTGGGAGCGGCAAAGTCAGCGATGGCCTCCTTGTAAGGTTGCATTTCCCTCTGTGACTTGCCTCAGGGGAGAGTAGTCAAATGCAGACTGTGGAATGCACACCCTATGTTTGAAACCTAGTTCACAGATCAACTACCTAGGTAACTTAGGAAATTTCCTTAACTCATAGGGCTTAATATTCCTTGCTGTAAAATGAGAATAATGTTAGTACCTATACCGGCAAGGGTTTTTGAGGAGTAAATATGTAATTCCCATAATAAACACTTGACACAAAATTATCTCGTATGTTTCATTATTTTTAAAGATTTAATAAATGTGTTAGCTTAGGTCCTCAAAAAAAAAAAAGAAAGAAAGAAAAAGTTGCCAAATGAGATTATATGTGTAAGAGGTTGATCAGAAGAAATATATGTGAAAAAGAAAGTGAGGGGAAGGAGCAGGACCAGGCAGTGAGGGACTTAAACTAAGGATGCAGATCTGATGTCTGCTCAGGAAGGAATGGAAGTGAAGAAATGGAGGGAGGGAGTGTGAGAGAGGAGGAAGATTTGAGTAGAAACAGTGTGTAGCACAGTTACGATGAAATCTTCGCCAAGCCAATGAGATTTCTCCAACCACTAGTTTCCCATTAGCAAAGTTCTGTCCCAGGATACAATTGGTTATTTTTGCGATCCTCTTGTGATCAGACATATTGTGGGAGCAGTCCAAAGACATCTTAGCTTTCTGCTAATATGTCTTTCATACTTGCTTCTGTTTGCCAACTGAAGACTGTAAGTCAACTGTGCGAAAAACCCCTGTTCATTGAAAATGTGGGAACACACGTCCATGGCCTTCATAGTTCACATCTGTCACTACAGAGATGCAAGGGTATTCAGAAAGCAGCTTCTCCATAGTTCCCATGAGACTTTCTTGGATGGCACGTAAATCGCATGTAAAGGGGATGTATCACACCACCAGTTGTCTCAATTATTCCTGGTGCTATAACTGACAACCATCATTTCCCTTCTCCATTATCTATTCCGAACTATTCTCAGCATGAGCTGTCATCTTGTCATATCTTGATAAGAGCAAACATTCATTCTTGAGTTAGCTGAGTCCTTAATACCCTTTCAGGAGGAGGTTGTTCCCAATCTGTATTTATAGTGACAATGGGCAAAGAAATACCAAGAGAGGCCCAAGGCATCTGCTTGGTTCTTAACATGTACCCCTTTGTGTGAATCATGGAAATACCTCAGCCTATGATCAGGGTCGAGTACCCTTAGAAGTGATAGTGACTCTTAATCTCACCTAATGATCCTAGGATGTAAATAATCTGGAGTTCTTTGGTGTCTGCCATAGCAAGTAGAACATGTGACCTTTGTTGTATCTTCTGATAGGCGCGATCCTCTATAGAGACCATCACCTCAAAATATGCAAACAAAAAGAACTGTTTCTTATGCACCAGGAAATGCTTGCCTTTTCCATTAATAGGAGTTCTTTTTCTTGATACATTTAGTAAAATGATGCACAGGATACAATTCTAGAAAGATAAAACTTCAACGTTGTTTCTGTGCAGTGGAATGATGGCCTTTGAAAGGGAAATCCCAAGCTGGAGGATTTTCATTTCTATTCTAAATAAAATTAGCTCCTCCAATTCTGTCAAAAAAGTGTGCCAAAAGATGTGACTCAAAAGTGATTCAATCAACTGAGATCCCGAATCCAAGATGTCTGTCTTCTTACATTAATATTATCTCCAGAATAATTCTTAGCTTACAGGGCTGATATATCTGAGTTACTAATGTTAGCACAGGAACAAATGCTGTCATCTTTCCCTAACTGTGAAAATTTGACTTACATCACTTACTTGATCCACCAATCTGCTGTCCAGGACTCATTGACAGAAAGAGAAGTCTTGCAGGAAAATATGAATTCCAACCTTTACAAGCTATCTTATTTTTGTTTAATGTAGACACAAATGATAACTTTTGTTAGTAGGAAATGAGAGATTACCAAATACACATAGGCAAGGAAGTGATTCCTCACCCCAGTCATAATTTGTACACTCATAATATTAGATTTTATATGTCTTCCCCAGTCATAATTTGTACACTCATAATATTAGATTTTATATGTCTTAAATGTGCAAGGGGTTTATTTAACCATTTTACAAGCTGATATTTCAAATAATTGTGTTACCTCCCAAATGGAAAGTTTCATTCACTTACCTGGTATCAGATCGATAGATATAGTTGGCTACAACAAGGGGGTTTTATTACCTGGCACAAGTAAGGATCACAATGGTGGTAATTCACAAAGCAGTGTATCTCTGTACAAAGGGCTTGGACTGGTTTTATACTCAGGGAATAATGAAGGGTGATCTGATAGCATCTTGTAATGGAGTGATGCCAAAAGTGTGTTCAAATTGGATCCTGCCATAGGATGATGCCTATGGGGTTTAATCTGATGGGATCCTGTATCTCAAAGTGTGATCCACTCCTTAATTCAGTCCCTGCTTCTCATTCTGGTCAGAGCACTTAGGTTCCACATATGGTTACACACTGATTTGTATGAACATCTTCAGGTAATGTGTCCTTCTACCTATGGGGTCCTGAGCAGCAATTCACAACTTCATTACAGAGAAGTTGAGCCAAATTGGTCTGACGTGGGTATCATTTCTCACACGGAATGTAAAGACTAATTTAATGTTTTTCCAGAGAGCTTGCTTAATATTAAATTTCCTTTTTTAATACTTACTAAGTGATTAAAATATAATTGTGAAATCCTAATTAAGGGACATTCTTAAAAAAATCTGACCACTGCCCCTCAAAAAATGTCATCACAAATAAGAAATTTGAGATGCTATTACAGAGGGCCCTTGGAGACATGACAACAAAATGTAACAAGGCATCCTGAGTGATAACTTGGAATACAAAAGATACATTAGGTGAACATTAAGAAGATTTAAATAAGGTATGGAATTCATATATAAAAAATGTATCAACTTGGATTAATTGTGAAAAAGTGCCCTACAAATGTAAGACACAAATAATAAAAATATTATTTTAATGTTATTAAAATAATTATTATTAATTATACACATAATTAATATTATTAACATTAATAATAATATTTAATATTATTAAACTCAATTAAAATTATTTTAATATTATTGAAACCTGGATTGAGAGGTCTGAGAATTCTCAGTACTACATTCTCGATGTTTTTTAAATCAAAAACAATTCTAAAATAAAGCCAACAAAATATGCATACACATAAAAAGATGAAATTGAGAAAAGTAAAATCATCAGATTTGTGGCCTGAGGGAAGGGATTAAAAAATATTTATTTCATTATTTAACATTTCCTTTAATAATAAAATGTTTTATATAATAATTTCAAAAACAAATGTGAGATATCAATTATATATATAACTGATATAACTAATGTAACTATATAACTAATTGATTCATTCAGAAGTCATTCCTATACCTGAACTTCTATTTCATCTGTAAATAATGACAGTCAGATTTCTTGAGCACTTATATTGTATTTCGCACCTTTTCCTTCTACTTTCCAATATTTTTTCTCATCATCACTTATCAATTTAATGTTTTCAGTGCATCTGCAGAGTATATTCTAGACAAGAGCTTTCCAAATTGCTGCTTCTAATATTTAGTTAACTACTAATGGGATGTCACCTAGTAATTGATAAGAAAATACACATAATAGTGTGTGTGTGTGTGTGTGTGTGTATTAAAGTACCCAACTGATATTTTGTTTGTTCATTTGAGCTTTTTAAAAAATATTTTACCAGTAACATCTTAAATATCATTTTACCTTAACAGATGAACTTCTGTATAGTTAAATTTCTTCAGTAATAACCTTCAAATAACAGAAATATGAATAAGATATATTTAATGGATTTCAATATTTTTAGGTTACAGTATCTGTGCAATTTTTTGGATTGTCTATTGACAGTTGAAGTTTTCCCCATTAAAGAGTAAATATAATAGTAATAAAGGACATAGAACAGAAATGAGGAAACTTTTCATGGTGGAAAGCTGCATTAATTATATTAAGGTTGATTTCAAGGAACCAGGTGTGAGGGATTAAATGTTTTTCTGAAGGGAGAGAAAGTGTCACTGATGAAAAGAGGTCAGGGTAGTCAGTAATGAGCAGAACTGATGAAAACATTGCAAAAAATTAATTAGTTGTGGATTAAAATCATTGGCTGACTGTGAGAAATGGCAAACCATGGTTCATAGACAGAGGAACATTTAGGAAAATCTTAACTGAAAATCTTGGCATTGGAAAGGTGTGTACAACAATGACCCTGAAGGAGCTGACTGAGGAACTAAAGCCAAGGAGAGTCGAAGTCCACCAAGACATTTTAGAGAGGCAAGATGCTGTTTTAGGCTGTGTTATCACTGATGATGAAACACGGGTGTACCAACATGACCTTGAAACGAGCATCCCAGAACATGATGGAGGTCAGCCAACTCCCCACAACTCCAAAATTCCATCAGTTCAAACCAAAGTCAAAATGATATTGCTAAATGATAATGATATAAAAGTTATTATTCAGTATGGATTTGTATGAACTGGACACACAGTGAACTAAGTTTAGTATTTGGAAGAACCAAAAACACTCTGTAAAAAGTTAAATGAAAATAACCTGAACTTTTCTCCAACAACTCATGGCTCTTGCATTACAACAATTCACCAGCTCGCACAGCAATGTCTGTGAGTTTTTAGCCAGTAAACCAATAACTGTATAGAAATACTCTCTACACACTTGATCTGGCCCCTGATGACCTTTATCTTTGTCTGAAGATAAAGGAAATATTGAAAAAAGAGACATTTTTATTATAATCAGGACATCAATTACAATGACAGCTCCAATGGTAGTTCTGGACAAAGAACTCCAAATTTGCTTTAAGAGTGGACTGGGCACTGGCATAAGTGGATAGCTTCCCAATGGGGAATACAGCAAAATGACTGTAGTGATATTTAACAATGTGATGTGTAACATTTTTCCTAGGATGTGTTCATGAACTCAATTGTCAAGTCTCGTAGGTGAAAGATTTGTAGTGTAGTGAGAATTAAATAACACAAGTAAACATTAGTATAAGATCTGGCATTAATAAATGCCTGTAAAAGCTATTTATTACTCTAATTAAGGAGATGATGTCAACTGTTATAATTGTAAAGGTGGGTGGTCCAGTTTTTGATCAATGTAAGAAGATTTTAAATAGCTAGTAGTTTTCTGAGAGGTAAAAGGTAATAGTAGGGATGATGCTTCTCAGCTGGGACATTTTATTTTTGATATTATTTAGAATCATTAGAGAGTATAAGAATAATAATATAGACTGATTTTTAGCTAGTTTTATTACTGATTTCTAATTCTCTTCAGATATTGCACCAATTTTCTCTCTGCATCTAGATAGACTGTCTCTACCATGCATACCCACTCCATTAGGTAAAATAGCCATTGTGGAAAGGTAAAGAGCAAATAAAACAGAGGATGATACTACATTTTCCATGCAGTATTTATATATTATCTAAGGTTGGTCACCCTAAATTCATGATAAATCAAACTATCTTCCAAGGATGATTACCTCCTAGAGTGAAAACAATGAAGAAACAAGGCATCATTAGGTTCATCGTGAGCAGAGTTCCAGCAGATAATTAATGAAGAATTTGAGGTAGGTAATACAGAAAAAATGAACTGTTGAATCTAAGACAGGACCAGTGAAAGGAAGGGGGGACGTTTATCAGGCATAGACAGTATTAAGCAAATGGGGGCCCAGAGACAGCACCTGTAGAAGTGATACAGTGAATAGCTCCATCTGAGGGGATCCAAAGACATGTGGCTATACAGTTCCTTCTGCTTCCATGACAATGTGACAATCCCATGGTTCCACTGTCACAGGGGGAAAAGCGTTGAAATTATAGTATATTAAATCAGTTACACAAATTATGAAAATGTTTCACTATTTTCCATGTAAAATTCCTCAATGTTTAAAATAAATACAGAAATTGGCAATACATATGACCAACTTTACAGACATACTCTTCCCTATTGGTAAGGTTTTATTAACAATTATATACAATGTCAGAATAGGGGCAAGTAATTCTTATGAGAGTTGCTTTTCGCCTTTCTCTGCTTTTTTTTTGTATTAAAAATACATGTACATGTATAAGCATGTTTTGCAGTGTTCTGCTAATGTTTTATTCTTTGCCTTTCAATCAAATATGTAGAGATTAGCAAGGACATTTTTTGATGTGTTTTGTATGTTCAAGATTAAATTCCCAGACATGGGCTACCCACAGCATGAATCTCTGCAGTTCCACAAAAAATAATTGAATTAATCAATAGAGAAAGATAAGAAACACAACAGACATTAAAAAAATAAGATATTCTATTTATAGATTTACAGGGGGAAAATGAATGTTTCTTATAGTTCTGCTCAAAACTATTTTGAGTACAGCTGACTATCGCCCAGTGTGTGTATGTAGGTGTCACAATCGCTCAATTGCTTTATAGTTTGCAATTTGGAATGTCATAAAAAGGGCATTTCAAGTAATGGAAAAAAAGAATCGATTCACTGTACATATCCCAACTTAGCTCTAATCAGTAATCAATTAAGCTGATAATAGAGTTTCAAGGTTAAAAATATTTTCCTGTCAATATAAACTCTCCATCTCTTTTTCGTACAATATTTATCATCAATTCCCTTTTGCATCTTTTAGTTGATTTTATACAGGAATGTCTATGCCTTTTCATACCCAGAGGTGATACTCATTTCACTGCTTTCCAAAAACTGTATATTTACTAGTACTATTGTAGAGTATATTTTTGGTAGTTATTTAGGATACAGAATTTAAAAGAAAACTAAAAATCTTTTTGACAGAGCATCATAGAGTGAATCAGTTCTGTAGGGATATAGGATTTAAAATAATAATTTATTCCACCCCTAAAGAGGACTTTTCTGAATCTCCTTGAGGGAACAGAATACATGATGAGTAAAAACTCACAGGAGTTGGGATCAGGAAGAGCTCAAAAATGTTCAGCTCTTCCATTTATTAGCTACATCAGCTTGGACTAATTATTCTACATCTCTGAACTACAGTGTGCAGTACTGTCTTCTGCAGGTGAGGGCATTATGCCTTCCAAAGGCTGGTAAAATGTCAAAGAAATCATCTATCACCATATGTCGTCAGATCTCACATATATTTAATGTTTAGTTTGGGCCAGCCATCTTGCTTAGCACATCAGATGCATAATACTATTACATCATTTCAGAAGCTTAGTGGGTAGTAGATATTATAAACTCAGCTTTATAGAAAAAGAAACATAAAAACATAAATTTTAAATACCTTGCCCAATGTCTTATAGCCAATATATGCCCAAACTGGAAATTAAACCCACATTTACGTAACACGCAGCATGTGCTTTTATGCGTTGCACTATATGGTATGAGAAGATTTCTACATAATAAAATCTCAGTAAAAATATTTTTGAGATAAGTTATCACACTCCCACATATCTTCTTTACAAAACGTAGGTGCCATAAAAATATCAGAGAAACTGGATTTTGGAAATCTTAAATAAGCAAAGTATAAATGACCTGCCAAAAGATACTGATTAATTCATTCTATCATTCATCCACACATTCAGTGAGTTTACTGAAAGTCTGTTTTACAGTGTACAGTGTTTTCTGTACTAGAGGCAGAGTAGTCATGAATAAATGCACCCCAACCCTCCAGCAACTTATAATCTAATGAGAATGGCACTTATTCAGCATGTTATCAAAATCCACACAAAAAACCAAAATGGAAAACAAATACAGGAAGCTAGAAACTACAGGAATTTGTCAAATCTAAATTCTCCCTAAGAATAATTTTTAAGCAAATACCCAAAGTATGTGTGAGAACTAACCCATAAAAGTGATACTTTAATTCCTGTAATACACATTTCATCATAATAGATATTGGATGATTAAAAAAATACCATGAATAGGAATAGGTCTATAACAGAAATGATTCACAGCTAACAAAGGTATGAATTGCAGAGGCAATGTCTCTTTGTACATTTTATCCAATCCTGGAAGACATATAACTTTTTATGAGTAATTTATGTACATTATTTCAAATATATTATCATCGTTAAAAGGTTTCTGGACAAGAATATAAAAAATTTCTGTGGATAATATGTATTCCACTTAAAAATAGAATAATACCTTTTAGCTTTCATAATTCCAAGTATTGGGAAGCAATCAGACTTTTTTTTTTCCTATTTGTTATTATCAACAGCCGCATGTTGGGCTCTACATTTGGTGTCAGTATACAGTAGACTCCCTCATATGCAGTGGATATATTCCACGTCCCCCAGGGATGCCTGAAACCTTTGATAGTACTGAACCCTATACACACCGTGAACAGACCTGTGATAAAGTGTAATGCATAAATTAGGCACAGTAAGAGATTAATAGTCAATAGCAAAATAAAAAAATTATACTGAAATTAAAACATATCTAAATATGGTCACTTTAAAAAAATATCTTATACTAGATTTACCCTTCTTGTCATGGTGATGTGAGATGACAAAACCCCTACATTATGAATTGTGCTGAATAACATTGGCATTGTGACACAGCATTAAGCTGTTGTTGAAAACAAGCACTATGATAAGGACACTCCCTCTGATCAACAAGACCCTACTAAGCAACAAGTGGGTAGGTAGTGTGTATAGGAGAATGCTCTAGAGATAGGGGTGATAAGTGTCCCAGGCAGGACAGAGAAAGACTGTACAAGACGTCATCATACCACTCAGAACCACTTGCAATTGAAAATGTATGATTGTTTCTGAAGTTTTCTATTTACAGAAAAAAATCCTATATAATAAGTTTGTGTGTATGTGTTTGCATTTTCTACAAAAAGGGAAGCACTGGGAAAGTGTCAGAGGTAGGATGGAATTAATTTAAAAGAACTGGTTTACATATTAGGTGACCTTTCTCATTCCTTGCCTGGTTTCTTTCACTTAACAATGAACCATGACTCCATCCATATTGTTGCAAAAGACAGGATTTCATTTTTCATGGCTAAATAATATTCCATTTAGCATATATGCCACTTTTCTTTATCCACTGATGTATTCCATGCCATTCAGGTTGACACTATAACTTGGCTACTGTGGATAGTGCTGCAATCAACATGGGGGGGGTGTCTTTGACGTCAAAGTTATCTTTTTGATACATTGATTTTCTTTCCTTTGGATAAATACTCAGTAGTAGAATTTCTGGATGTTCTCACTCATATGTAGGAGCCTAAAACGTTGATCTCATGAATACAAGGAGTAGAATGATAGTTACCAGAGGCAGGGAAAGGTGTTAAAGGATAGATTAGTTGATGGGTACAAACATACAGTTAGATAGAAGGAATACATTCTAGTATACAATAACATAGCAGGGCTAACACAAGAAAGCAAACCCCCAAGGCAGGTGGCATCTAATCTGAATGTAAAGAATTTAAGATCAAGATGACAGAGCAAGGCAAAAGCAAGTTATTGAAGAAAAGAAAAAAAAAAAAAAGGCAGGCTGCCCCATATACAGAGTGTGGCTATCTCTTGCAGTGGTTCTCAACCTGTGAGTCGTGACCCCTTTTTAACAATGAAAATACATTGCAGCATTATGAAGCTTGAGAACCACTGTTTAGAGCAACAAAGAATAGCGCTTCGTAAACTTCTAGGATCTTATTTATACCTTCCATTAAATTTTATCTGAGGAAAAGGAAGGATTATTTGTAACTTTTCTAAGAAAAGAGTGGGGAGTTCCCAGAACTGAGGGTTCTTCTTCTTTTTAAGCCACATAAGGTTACTTCCAAAAGTTTGCTATGGAATTTTTAAACTGTCATGGCACTGGTGGGACTTTCTTATGGTATGCCAATACATTATATGGGTAAGTAGAATAACGAACTACTGTGGGTAACTTGTGGTTGTTTCTGGTAGCTCTTTGTTCTAACTGGTTTCAACCGGCTTTTCCACTGTCTCCTGTTTTATCAGAGATCTCAGTTCAGATCTTAGGACCACTTACTAAGCAGAGCCTGATGGTTCTCTATCTCAGGGTAACTACAATTAACAATACAGTGAATATTTCAAAATACTTGGAAGAGAGTCTTGAACTATTCCCAACACAAAGAAATGGTAATTGATTGTGGTGTTGGATACCCTAAATACCCAGAGTCAATCATTATCCATTGTTGGCACGTATCAAAACAACACTTGTATCCTGTAAATATGTACAATTATTATATGTAACTATTTTTTAATCCAGGTGAGATAGCAGGAAATAAATTCTGTCATAATTATAATCATTGTCATTAATAGCAGCCTCATCGTTATCATAATCATGACAAAAATTTATAGAGCATTTAACATATACGTAGGACTAGCCTAAATGCTAAGCATGTATATATATTCAAATTTAATCCATGAACAAAAATGTAGAGTCTATGATATTATTTGCCTTCCACAGAGGATAAATCACCTTGGGGGTAAGTTGCACAACCCCTTGAACCATAAATCACCAAATGTCTAGTATAACTGAGATCATCTGACTCCAAGCTTGTGGTATTCATTCCTGGTCCTATGTTGGTATAGATAGTAAGATATGGGTTGGCAGGGGAGATTAAAGAAAAAATAATGAGTAAGTTTGATATTGTTGAATAAGTTTGGTTTGGTACTATCAAACCGCAGGGCTAATGTCTAGGGAAATACTTTCCACTAATTTATTTCTGATGAATAAAGCATATTTGATTTTAGTTCCAAAAAGAAGGTCAGCAGGAGTGAAGTCCAGAGGCAAATTGTGGAAACAGTTCCAAGGAGTACTGTTCCCATAAAATGGGGAATGCAGGACAAGGCAAGTGTTAACAGCAAGTAGCTAGAACACTGCTATAGTCCACAGTAGTCCTGTGTACAGTATATTAATACAAGAACAATGAAACAATGTGTTCCAATATATATCCTACAAGAACTTTCCTGGGAAAATTCAGATCTCACCTCTTACCACTCACAAAAATGAAGTACTACTTTTAATTTCCAGTAGACACTTAAGTATCAAAATTGAGAAGAGATTGAGAAACCTCATGAGAAAGAAATGATAGGAGAGATATCAGTGTACACTGTGCCCCCAACATTAGTGAATCATGTAGAAAAGTCTCTAAAGCTTATTCTCTACTTTTAATCATTAGCACTTTCAGGAAATACATGAAAAGTGTGGCATTGACAAATTAATTAGTTATAGTAATTAATATTGTGGTAATAACATGTCACATGAGATCTGTCCTCTTGATAATTTTTAGGTGCACACACCATTATCATTAACTACAGGCACAAGGCTCCTCAGCAGATACCCAGCACTTAATCCACTTGATTAGCTGAAACTCTGGGCACATCGAACAGCCACTGTCCTTGTCTCCCTTTCTCCACCCCTGGCATTCCAGGACTCTGTTTCTAATGAATCTACTTTAGACACTTCAGATAAGTGGAGTCATAATGTTTGTGTCCTTCTGTTACTATCTTATTTCACTTAGCCTAACATCCTCCAAGTTCATCTGCATTGCCCCATATGGCAGCATTTCTTGTCTTCCTTTTTTATTAAATCATTACAGTGTACATTAATGCAATCATGAAGTACAACGTGCTGGTTTTATATACAATTTGAAATATTTTCATCAAACTGGTTAACACACCCTTCACAGAATTTTCTTAGTTATTGTGTTAAGACATTTATATTCTACACCTAGTAAATTTCACATGTCCCCTTGTAGGATGCACTGTAGGTGTGTTCCCACCAACTACTCTTCCTCCTCCCATACTCCCCCCTCCCCTCCCCTCCCTCTCCCCTTTTTCTTGGGCGATATTGGGTTATAGCTTTCCTATGAAAGTTATATAAACTGGTTTCATTGTAAGGCTGAGTACATTGGAAACTTTTTCTTCATTTCTTTCTTCTTTTTTCTTGAGATACTGAACATATTCTTCTTAGCAAAGTATCTTGTTTCTTTTCTTTTTTAGGACAAGTAATATTTATCTGTATATAACACACCCTATTTATCCATTCATCCGGTGATGGACATTTACTTTGTTTCCATACCCCTACTATTGTGAATAATGCTGCATTGAATATAGGATTGCAGATCCTATCTCTTCAAGATCCGAATCTCAAACATTTTGGATATATACCCAGAATTGGTATTGTTGGATCCTATGGTAATTTCATTTTTAAAACAATATCTACATTGTTTTTCAAAGCAGCTGCACCATTTCATATTCACACCAACAGTTTACAAGGGTTCTAATTTTCCCTCATTCTTGTTAATGTTTCTGATCATTTATAAAACAGTCTGGTCTAGCATAAAACAGATGTATAGATGAATGGAATAGAGAATCCAGAAATAATCTCCTGTACATACAGTCAACTGGTCTTTGGCAAAAATGCCAGAAACGCACAATGGGAGAATAATTATCTCTTCAACAAATGGTTTTGAGAAAAGTGGATTTACACATGTAGGGTAATGCAATTAAATCACCTTTTTAATACCATGCTATACACAAAAATCAATGCAAAATATAAAGACTTAAATACAAAACCCAAGAGTATGAAATGCCCAGGAGAAAAAAAAAAGAAAAAAACCTTCATAACATTGGTGTTGGCAGTGATTCCTTGCCTATGACACCAGAAGCACAACAATGAAAGCAAAATAGACAAATGTGGGTACTTCAAGCTTAAAGCCTCTGTATAGCTTAGGGAACAACATGAAAATGCAGCCTATTGAATTAGAAAAAACATGTTTAAACCATATACCTAAGGATGGATATCTGAAATATGTAAGGAAGACCTACACTCAGTAGTAAGGAAGTAAATAACCCAATTCTGAAAAAGGATTTGAATAGATATTTCTCCAACAAAGACATGTGAGTGTCACACTGACTCGTAAGAAAGAACTCAATATCACTAACCATCAGAGAAATGCCTTCCAAAGCCATGATTAGACTTCATTTGCTACCTGTGAGGACGGATTTATTTGTTAGTTTATTTATCTCAGCTATACTTTCTAAAATATTATATAAATATTAAATAATGATCAAATATGTTATTCAAGATTCACTCTCTTCTCCTATTTTCACAAACTGGTTCTTAATCTAAAGCCAGCAGCTGTGTTCATAACATTTTCTAGTAGGTCTCCTAGAAAATTGATAAGAATTGGAGTTCTGTTAACAATCAAACGTGTGACATGTCCTTTACTAGGGCACAGTGTATGGACTGGCCCTTCACTGTGTATAAACCTGCTCTTGATTCACCATGAGACAGAAGAGCTTATGTGTTCTGATTCATTGACAATACCTCAGAGTTTTCCTAGGATGCCTGGTTGCTCAGGGCAGACCTTATCATCTTGTCTTCTGATTGCTGGAATGATTTTTCTTTAAGTGGATGGCTAATAACAAAAAAATAAGGGCATAGATGAAAACAGTGGGGGTAACAACTAAGAGATGATTTGCTAATACCCACTTCCCTCTGCTGGTTAGAGATAGCAGTGAAGATATGCGATTTAGGGAGGTGCTTTTGAATAAGCCACTAGTGGTTTTTAGAAAATATCTTAAAGCTTCAAGATTACAGTATTAATTCGTACTGTGTCTATCAGGAAACCGAGTCTCAGGTTTGTGAGAGGAAGAAACACGGGGTTACCATTCCTCCTTGTTGAAATCATCACTAAAATGCCTTCTATTTACAGACACTCTCATTATCTTTCTCTGGCCATTCAATTCCCTTTCAGTTACCATTTTGCCTTCTGATACCATTTATTTTACAGACATGTGAGGAAAATGTGGAGTTTTGGGCTGGAGAGACATGGTTTAGAGTTTTTATTTTTTATTCATTATCACATAAAGTTTGTGTTTGTTGATTGATACTTATTCTTTATCACAAATGTTAATGTTTGTTTACTGACATGGTTTCCTTTTGTTGGAAGTGGTGATATAACGGTCTTACATGATTGGATTACTCAAAGGTAGTAACAGGTGTCACCACATCTGTTGTGATTTCTGGTGCGATAGAGATGTGGCCCTTTCTGCTCTTGTCTGTGCTTTGGTCTCCTGCAACCCAAAGCTAAACTTAGCACATCCCATCCATAAACCACTTTCAGTAAGAATATTTTTACTTTTCAAATGATTCTTGAATAGATGTATATTGTTTAGGAAAAAAGCACTAAGGCTTAGTGTACCATGATAATTGAAATTATCATTATTAACAATTTTTATTAAATAATATGCCAAAGTATTTGGGGGCATTACATTTAGTCATTTCACTATTTATTCCAAAGGGTATTCTTATCCTAGATATAGAAGTTGCATAAAAATTAAAAAACAACTTAATCTAAGGCATAAGTCTGGTAACTGATAGAGATAAGAGTTGAATCCAAATGAATCTCACTTTGAAAATCTATGTTTTAAACACTACTGTTTTAAAAAAGATGATTCTAGTGTACCGTGCAAGGGTACTGTGAAGATTCCCAATGTCTGAGGTTGGTTCTGCCAGTTAATAACTTGGGTTATTGAGTGAGAATTTAATCTTTTTGAGTTTCAGATTCCTATTTGTGAATTCTCGGTGGTTTTACTTTGCATACTAGGTTATGAAACTATTTTGAAGATGAAAGTTATCATATATATTAAGCCTTTTGGAATTTTCATAGCTATAAAAGGTGAGGTCCCTTCACTCCTGATTGATGCCTCTTTATCGTAACTGAGGATGCTTAGGAAATTTAACTGTTTGCTGCTCTAACACCACTTGGTGGTATTTGCTGATAGGAAGACAGTTAAGTGAAATTAAAAGGCCATTACATTGAGACATAATGCCAGATTTTCATGCTGACATTTCTGACAGAGCTCGAAAACTTGGGCGGAGAAAATGTATCCAACAAGGTAACACTTGCCTCCAAGCCAAGCTAGGTACATTTACCTGGATTAGGAGATAATTAAATGGAAATAGCAGCTACCCTAATAACTACATCATCAAAGCTTTGGTAATTGTTCACAAGGCTTTCAAACTGATTTTTTTCTATGAGAATTAAATATATAAAAAATTGGTAGAGTTCAGGGACATGAAAAACAATTCATATTTGTCTCCTCTGTGATCATATCTTTAATGACCACTGTTCAGACAGAGGGGTCGAAGTGTCTGCTTTTCCATTGCCGGTTAGCGTGGATTGTCATTTTTCATGGCAACGTATTAGTTTGATAACAGTATAATAGAACTTTGCTCAATTTTTTTCCCCAGAGACTATATAAATGTCACTTGTACATTTTGCAATATGTGGATAAAATCTTTCTGTCACAGGTTTCTCATAGAATAAAAGGTTTTCTATTTTTATGAAAGCTGCTAGTTATATAATAAGGAGAAAGAAAAGTTCTTTATAAATGTTGTTTTGGGTAGCTCAGAGTTTAATGTACTTTTTTTCCTGATCAGTATAATCATTTCTGTATTAACTATCTTTGTAATTGAAATTTTTATGGTATTTTATGGATCAATAAATTCTTGGTATCACTTTCTATTTCATTCTATTTTATGAGCTACTAGGAGGAGTGTGAAAGAATGATAATGGGGTTTATCATTTCTCTGCAGTTTGCAAATAACTATCAGATACGATCAGAATCCTCAGAGCACCTGTGCAAAATGTGTTATAATGATTATTATTTATTTTGCAAAAGAGAAAATTATTAATATGAAGTATAATGTCACCTAAATCTTGCCCTCAACAAAATATTATATGATTACAAAAATAACAGAGAGAGTTTAATGTGTGTTGGTCAGGTTTTAGAAGAGAAGTAGGACATTTTAGATGGGAAAACAACGTATGTGAAATGGAAATCTGGTCTTTACTGAATATGCCAGTGATGCAGTGTACATATTTGTTCTTTCTAAACCTCATATTGTAATTAGATCCCAGTGTTAAAGGTGAGGCCTTGGGGAGGTGTGTGGGTCATGAAGGTGAATCTCTCATTAATGGCTTTGGAACAATCTCGGAATAATGAGCTCTCGCTCTGAAAGAACTGATTGTTTAAAAAAGGCTGGCCTCCTTCTCTCTCCTTCCATCCTCTTGATTTGTGACAAGGGCTCCCCTTTACCTTTTGCCACGTTTGGAAGCTTTCTGAAGTCCTCGGCAGAAGCACATGCTGCTCCCACACCTCTTATAGTCCGCAAAACTGTAAACCAAATAAAACTGTTTCTTTTTTTATTAATTACCCAGGCTTAGGTATCATTTACTGGCTTGTGCCAGGGGTCTTCAAACTTTTTAAACAGGGGGCCAGTTCACTGTCCCTCAGACCGTTGGAGGGCTGGACTGCGGGCCCCAGGATGAGCCAGCTGCTAAGCAGGACAGGCAGTGGCAGCAAAAACACCCTGTGGGCCTCATGTGGCCCACGGGTCATAGTTTGAGGATGCCTGGAAGACAGTTTAACTGTAATAGGAGATTACAGTTTAACTGTAATAGGAGAAAGCACAGAGAAACAGTGGCTAGACAGTGATACAGTAAACTAAAGTCACTCCATTATTGGTGACAGATATTTTTATGTGCTTTTGTGTCTCTTAGCATCTCTTACAGTTTTTGCTTTATAAAAAGATGTTATTAGTTATATACATATTTATGTTTATTCTACCTTCATTGTGATTTTGGCTGATGTTTTTTATAACTTTAGTGTAACCTAAGTGCTCAGTTTGTATAAAGTATACGCATTCACTCACGCTCTCCCTGATTCACCCAGAACATTTCAGTTTTGCAAATTCCATTTACAGTAAGTGCCCTATACTAATGTACTACTTTTTATCTTTATATCTTTATAACTTTACTCTACCTTTCTAGGTTTAGATGCACAAATATTACCATTGTGTTACAATTGCCTACGTTCTTTACTATGGCAACATGCTGTTTAGGTTTGTAACCCAGGAACAATAGACTATATCACACAGCCTAGGTGTGTGGCAGGCTGCGTGATCTAGGTTTGTGATACATTCTGTGATGTTCAGATAATGATGAACCTGCCTTTCTCACAATGCATTTCTCACAATGTATCCCTGTAATTAAGTGAATTACTGTGTTTTTTTTTAATATACACACACATATATATATATATGTTTGTGGCTGTGTACATATTATACTTACAAATCAAAAGCATATTATATATATTTACATGGGTACAAACTGTATTTCTCACAATGCACTCATCACAATGTATCCCTGTAATTAAGTGAATTACTGGGACCTCCTCAAATTAAAACCTTTCTGTACAGCCAAGGGCACAGTAAGAAAAGCAAGTAGACAACCCTCAGAATAGGAAAAGATATTTGCTGGTTATGTATCTGACAAAGGTTTAATAAGCAGAATCCACAGACAACTCAAACATATTAGGAAGAAGAGAACAAGTGATCCCATCTCAGGGTGGGCAAGGGACTTGAAGAGAAATTTCTCTGAAGAAGACAGGTGCATGGGCTATGGATATATGCAAAATGCTCACCATCCTTAATCATCAGAGAAATGCAAATCAAAACTACTTTGAGATATCATTTAACACCAGTAAGATTGGTTTGGCGCCTGTGGCTCAAGTGGCTAAGGCGCCAGCCACATACACCTAAGGTGGCAGGTTCGAATCCAGCCCTGGCCCACCAAACAACAATGATGGCTGTAACCAAAAAATAGCTGGGCGTTGTGGTTGGTGCCTGTGGTCCCAGCTACTTGGGAGGCAGAGGCAGGAGACTTGCTTGAGCTCAGAAGTTGGAGATTGCTGAGAGCCGTGATGCCACGACATTCTTCCCAGAGCAACAGCTTGAGGCTCTGTCTCAAAAAAAAAGAAAAAAAAAACAGTAAGATTAGCCCATATCACAAAATCACAAAAGCTCAAAATCACAGATACTGGCGTGGTTGTGGAAAAAAGGAAACACTTCTACACTTCTGGGGGGAATGCAAAATAATACATTCATTTTAGAAAGTCATCTGGAGAACACTTAGAGAACTAAAAATAGATCTGCCATTTGATCCTATAATTCCTCTGATAGGTATATATCGAGAAGACCAAAAATCACACTATAATACAGATATTTGTACCAGAATGTTCATTGCAGCCCAATTCATAATTCCTAGGTCATGGAAGAAGCCCAAGTGCCCATTGACCCATGAATGGATCAATAAATTGTGGTATATGTACATCATGGAATACTATGCAACCATAAAGAAAGATGGAGACTTTACCTCCTTCGTGTTTACATGGATGGAGCTGGAAAATATTCTTCTTAGCAAAGTATCTGAAGAATGGAAGAAAAATTATCCCATGTACTTAACCCTATTATGAAACTAATTTTTAGCTATCATAGGAAAGCTATAACCCAATTTTAGCCCAAGAATATGGGAAAGGAGGGGGGGGATGGGTGGAGGGAGGGTGATTGCTGGGATCACACCTATGATTTATCCTATAAGGGTACATGTGAATCTATCTAAATGTGGAATATAAATATCTTAACACAACAACTATGAGAATGACATGAAGGCTATGTTGACCAATTGGATGAAAGTATTTCAAATTGTATATGGAAATAACAAACTGTACCCCATGATAGTATTAATGTACACAACTATGATTTAATTTAAAAAAAGAAAATTAAAGTGTAATGGAAAATTATTTAATGATTTTTGCCTTCTAGTTAACTAATAGTATATTGAAAACTTATCATATGGTGGGCGCTGAGTATATAGATTAACAACAACAAAAAAAAAGTGGCACTGACTTTGGCGGGTTCAGAAAAAAGAACACAGTTAGATTTCGTTTATTAATTTATTTTATTTTGTATAATGTCATATAATATTCATAAGATATTTTTTGAAGTCTACATGTCATCGGTAATAAAATTATTTAATTGAGCTTATATTACTGATGGTTTATAAATATTTCAACATTTTATATTGTATAAGTATGTAATAAAATAAAATTGCTGTGTATTAAATGCTTACTATATGACGTACATAGTAGGTGGCAGTGTATTTGATAGTTCTAATTGTGAATTTACACATGTACTACAGCCAATCCAATTGTGACAAATTGTCAGTAAGATATGAGAAAAAGAGGTACCAAGAAGGACTCAAAAGATTTTTGGCACAAACAGAGAAAAAAATGGATTTGTCATTGACTGTAACCACAGAGAATTCTATTTCTCCATATTTTCCTTGTAATGCGTATGTCTTGGAGATATAATTATATGTATACCTTGAATCATTGAGTTTTAAATAACCAAGTCAAGCTTCAGTTTTCAATTAGGAATATGGAAAGAGAAAGACAACAGACTAGAGTTACATAACGTTGGCACCACTCTGTGAAATGCTGGGAGAAGTTGCATAGTTCTAAAGAATGGTGGCCAATTATAATAAAAAATAAATTGGTAACAACTAAAATTAAAGAAATAAAGTTCCTTTTATTAACATTGTCAAGATATAATACTAGAAGAGTTAGCTCTAGATTGAACAGGAATGCAGTTTAACAATCAGTTTGGATTCAATGAATTTGATGACCATATTAATGTATCTTTTCATGGAAAATGTTGTCCAGGCTTTCAAATCAATCCTCTAAGTTCAAAAATTAATCTCCATATAGCCTTGAACAAATGAGGATTTTGCAGACAATACCAGAAATGATAAGAGAAAAAATAATATTAATAATACAACAGAGAAGTGAACGTGCCATATACTCTACCAAGGATCTCTGTTTTCATACATACCAGGGTTAGAATATGAATTTCATGATAGTTTGATGAATGATGGTGATCATTGTTCTTACAGCAAGTGAATTTCTCTTTCTTGAAAGGAGACATATCTTGGTTGTTTTGTTGGCCCTGCTTTATATTAGAGGGAAAAGGAAGACAAAGAGTGAAAAAAAAAAACTAGAATATGAAACAAAAAAAACTTCTTAGAACTATGTAAAACTCAAACATGTAACAATCACAGACATTTTTATTTTTAATAATTTGGCTTAGGTTTGCTTTTCTACTTTTTATTTTAATTATTATGGGTATGTTATATCTGTCTATATTTATTAATATGTATTGTGTGTGATGTTTTGTTCCACAAGTACCAATACACTGTGTAATGATCAATTGGAAGAAATTAGGGTATTCAACACTTCAGGTGTGTTAGGAACATTTGAATTCCACACTCACACTTGTTTCTATTCTTTTCTTAGCATGCCTTTTATTTTCTTTCTATTGGTTAAATCTTAGATTTCTTTTAACAATTTACTCTATTGCCATCTCTAGGACAACTCCCTTGTTCCAGCAACTTACATAAGCAATAACATTAACTAAGTGGTGTTATATCGTGTTGCCATAGCATAGGCTGGATAGGAGCACTAGGAGTTTTTACCAACTTGTATGATAATCACATGTATCATTGTTTTCCATTGTACAGGCAGCTTCCTGTCTACAAAAACATTCTTACCATCTCTGTATCGCAAAAACCTATCCTGACACCTATTCTGACACTAACCTACATATTTGACTCCATAAATATGGATGTGCATATGAGTGTGTGTGTGTGTGTGTATCAGAAACTATGGCCGGTCCTGATGATAAAATACTGATCATTATCAGATGTATGGCTGTCTTTCTTTATGGCATGCAAACATTAAGGAAAAATTCCCAGAAGACAAAGAAAACACACATAACAACTACAGTAGCAGCGCTCAAGTAAAATCATAAAGAGTCATCTTTCACCGGTGCTGTAGTCAGGCAGGAAACCCCTGTTAGGTCTGGTGTTCTGCCACATGGGCAATAGTTAACATTCCACTTTAATACTTCTTAAAGTAACCAATGACAGTGGGTCCAAATCCAATCTGTGTTACGAGACAATTGCCTTAAATCTTAAAGCCCTTCCTCAAAACACAGGTAACGATAGTACATTCTTTTAGTGCAATATATCCCTATATTGAGGGATGACTTATAAGGAAGATAAAGCCAGAAGTAAAATGTTCACATTTCAAAAGTGGTACACGATGAATGACATAAATGCTAATGAAGGTTTTAGAATAATTCTACTTTAATAGTGCATGTTGGAAACTTCACAATGGAGGGAGCAAGTCCGCCTGCTACTCTCAGTCCATTTTTACCAGGATCTGCCCCAGGAAAGAGAGACACGTTTTCAAAGAAATTTTCTGCCTTTCATCTCCTGGAAGAAATTCATGACCTAGTGAAATCCTAGAACTAGATGTTTACTCTGGGACTCATCAAATTTCTCTATGAATAATACAGGAGGATTTTGGAAGTCTAACTTTGTAGAATCTTTGACTTTTGTAAATAAGTACTTTTAAATTGCTTATATCCAGATGTCAATTCTTATGAAATTTCTCTTTTTCTCTCTCTTCTTCATTATTCTCTCTTTCCCCCAATTTCTAATATTTGGAGGTTCCATTATTTTGAAGGCACTAATTACTGTATTTACAAATTATTCATTGAATGGTTACTGTATACCAAGCACTCTTCTGGACAGTGAGAATACACTCTTGAGTAGAACAGATATTCCTGCTGAAATTGAGCTTGTATTCCGACAATAAAATGTTTATCTTGACATCAAGTATTTGCTATTCTAAGTATAAAGTTATTACTTATTATTTAAGTTCTTAAAAGTTGGCTTTTATATAAGTGAAAGCCAATATGCACACAAATATAAAAACAAAAAATAATTTTCAACGGAGTAGACCAAGTTACTTGTGATATTCCATTATGAAGAACTTTAAAAATCTTTCTTTTTTTACATAACATCTGAAAAAGTGCTGAAGTTATCAAATGAAAATGAAATGTTTGATATCACCTAGGTCCTGATGTCAAAAATGTTTCAATTAATAGTTTAAATCATTTTACTTAACATTTATACATAGCATTATATTTACAACAAGTTTATGGTAAGAAATCCTCATATTTCAATACAATGTTGTAACAATTATAATTATAACTTTAAATGGTATTTTATGCCTTATAAATTTTATTTATCACACTATTAGTACAGTATATAATTTTTGTAAACAATTCTTTGTTGATGCTTTTTGCCAACTACTCTAAAAATATTGCTATTATATAAGAGTATTTAGCATTTATTGAGCAAAATCACTAAAACTCTCCACAGTGTTATTTTATTTCTTTGAAAAAAAGAATAGACATATATTTTCAACATTCATTAGCAGTTAGGACAGATCTGTCATTCAAGTAGACACGGAAAAACTGGGCAATCTTTTCAACTTTCTTTCTGCTATCTAAAATAATTCTTTTATGCCTCTACATACGTTATTTCTGTCATTTCAACTAGGGAAACATTTTGGGAACAGAATCTTCTGCGTAACCCAATTGTCTCTGTTGGATTGTATTTTTTGATCCTCTTTATTATAGCCCTTTGATTGCTTGACACTTAATCCTTGGATGGTATGCTAAAACATAATTTTAGAATAGAAACTATTTTTGTACTCCATAAAAGCAATCTGTGAAAGACTAAGACCACAGTAAACCAAAGAAGTTTTAATAGGACAAAGAGGATTTGCTGAGGAATGGAGAAAAGCTCCAGAGTCTAGGGAAACCATTTTGATTCTGTGTTTTTGGCAGCTATTGGCCAGAGCCAGGTTTGAACCCGCCACCTCCAGTATATGGGGAAGATGCATTACTCCTTGAACCATAGGAAGAGTAATAATAATCCAACATTTACAGAATACCTGTTAGGTACCCTTTATTGCTCTACACATATAACATACTTTATTTAACTACACCAATCCCCCAAAACAAAACACAACAAAAATCCACAAAGTGTATTTGATCTTCATTTTTATAAGGTACAGAAATTGAGATCAAGATTTGATAAAAATTCACTCAAAGTCTCTCTCGGCTCTATGTTATATGCTGACCTGGGATTTGAATAAAGGACTTTTTGGCTCTGAAAAGAGACACGTGCTTTCCATTTTTATATTCCCAAAATAGGTAATAGCAAATTTCCTATGAAATTTCAAAGTGAGAATGCTTTTTATAGAAGTTGACTCTAAGGAAGGGTTAATTATAGTTGGATCATTCTACATTTGAAAACATTACACCACAAGCAAAATATTTAATGTGAGAAATTTTAGTTTTGATTGGTTGTTTTTGTTCTTTCAGGATTAATACTACATATTTCTTGGATTGGTCTATACTATTCATCAGTAAAGTGCATGGTTGAGAACAGCTTTTGTGTATCTTTTTGCTTGGCAAAATTCTCCTGAGCTTCCTTTCATACACCATTATATGTTGTGATTTGGTATGAATTAACTTGTTTTCAGGGCTTATGTGTAGAATTTTGATTAAGTTCCCACACTCTTGCTTTTATGAATAAACTCTGATAACTTAAAAACAATTTTTCATGGAGATAACTTAATATAAATATTTTTAAAAACTGTTTTTCATTCATTTAAGATTCAGATTATTATCATTATTATTATTATTATTGATTTTATTTTTCTCAAGCAGTTTCAAGTTCACAGCAAAATGAAGCAGAAAGTGCAGTATTCCCATACTCACTTTCCCTACACATATACAATTTCCCACACTATCTATGTCCCTGCACCTGAATGATTCATTTGTAATAATCTACAACCTATATTGACATAGTATCATGCAAAGTTATGATTTACGTTAGATTTCACTTTAGCTGTTGTATAGTCTATGGGTCTAGGTGAATGTGTATACACAAAAGTATCATCAGGTGTTTATTTATTATTTTTAAATTGAACTAAATATTTTCTGTATTCTACTTGTTTATCCATCCCAACCTAGCCTTTAAGCCCTGGAATCACTGACCCTTTTACCATCTCCATATTTTCACCTTTCCCAGAATGTCATATAGTTTGAATTACATGATATATAGCTTTTTCATATTGTCATCTTTTCCTTAAATGAGGTCTCTCTATCTTTTTTTTTTTAATGGCTTAGTAACTCAGTTGTTTTCAACACTGAATATTGCATTGTGTTGTCTAGATGTATCATGGTTTATTCATGCACCTATTAAGAACATCTTAGGTACTTCCAGGTTTGAGAATTTAAAGTAAAACTGCCATAAACACCTGTGTGCATGTTTTATTTGCCATTTTCCCCCAATTTATTTGTGTTAATATCAAAGGTGGATCACTAGATCATCTGTTAAGATCATAGTTTTATGAGGAACCACCAAAATGCCTTCCAGATGATTTCTTGTTATCCCACATTCCAGCTAGGATTTCTCAGTGTTTTTGATGTTGGGCCTTCTAATAGGTGTGTAGAATTATGTAACATTTATTTTAATTTGAAGTTCCCTAATAATACATTACATTCAGTATCTTTTCATATGCTTTTTTCAGCTAAAGACTCTTCTTTGAGATATTTCTATATTCTAGTTTCTTTATAATAATAATAATTATGTTACTATATAATATATCTTTATATTTTATATGGGATTCAATTCCACATGCACTTTTATCTCTTGAACACTTCTGTCACTGGCCTGTGAATAGAGGTTTTTTCCAAGTTCTTGGTAATCACTGGGAAAAAGAATTTCAGAATGCACCATGTAAGCCAAGAAAAGGACAGATTTTATTGAAAGTGAAAGTATATTCTCAGAAAGAGAACTAAAAGGCTCCAAATAGAGCAGCTACCCTGAGAGAAATTGGTTTAGATCTGTTATAATTTTTAGGGATGAAATATTCAAGCCAAGATGTGGGTTTTTACTAAGATTTGGAAGTAATCCCAAGAACTGAGTTTCCTCTCATTTCCATAATTTATATGATTATCTTGGAACTGTCATGGTAATTTCAAGGGTGAAGACCACAGTGACAATGATACTGGCGTAGACAAAGTTCATCTTGGTAACAGGTGTAATTGGTAAGCTGGCTGAAATCAATACTTAGCAGTGGCTATCACCTCTCTGGTCAGCTTCTCCTGGAGTGTTATTCATTTTAATATACGCATCCACCATGTAAGGCATTACATCCTGTTTTATTCCTGCATTCTAAGAGCCTATGCTATCAATTCCATTTATCTTCACTCATTTTTAAAAATTCTCTAGTCCAGTGATTTATCTTTTCAACATTACCCTCCTCTAATAATATTCATATCTCTAAAACTTCAAAATTCCTCTTCATTTTCATTCATGTCATGACTACTCACATTTCACCTGTTTTTGTTCTCCTTACCATCATTTCTTTTAGAGGTATTAAAGTAAAAATAATTTAAAAGTAAATTTAATTATATATCTTAAAAGGGAAAAATATAAAAAAGTAACATGTCTGTACTTGCAAATTACATGATTGTTTACACACAAAATCCTAGGGAATCTATAAGCCAACTGCTAAATATAGTAAGTAAATTTGTTAAGAACACACAATATAAGTATGGTATTCAAAACACAATCAAATTTGTTTATGTCAAAAGTAAACTATTAGAAAATAAAATTTAAAAAGATATAATATCATGTCATCAAAAGATGGAATTCATGAAAATAAATTTAATAATAGATGTGAAAGATAGCCATACTAAAAACAATGTAACACTATTAAGAGGAATTATGCATTTCCCAAATAAATGGATAGATGGAGATCTCTAACGTACTTACTGACCAGAAGATTTAATATTTTTAAAATGAAAATTTGCCCAATAAACACACAGGCACCCATACCCAATCTCATTTAAAATAACATCAAGTTTAGTAGAAACTGACAAACTAATTGTGTAATTTAAATGGACCTACAGATGACCTTGCTTGAATTTTCAAAGATATTACGAAAAGAAAGACATTATAAAACTCATATTTTCTGATTTTATGACTATTCTAAGGTTCCATCTATCAAGAGAATGTAAAACTGGAATTAGGATGGATAGAGATATCAAGGAAATGTACCCAGAGGCCATAAATAGATACACACTAAAAAAGATTAATTTTTGACACTGTGCTAAAACACATTGAATTCTTATCAAAAGGAACTGCTACCCATAGAATATAAGATAGAAAGAACTTCTACAATTTAATATGGAAAATATAGCTAACTCATAAGAATGTGGTCAAAGGCTCAACGCCTGTGGCTCAATTGGCTAAGGCGCCAGCCACGTGCACCTAAAGTGGCGGGTTCGAATTCCCAGCCTGGGCCCGCCAAACAACAATGATGGCTGCAACCAAAAAATGACCAGGCGTTGTGGTGGGCACCTGTGGTCCCAGCTACTTGGGAGGCGGAGGCAGGAGACTCGCTTGAGCCCAGGAGTTGGAGGTTGCTATGAGCTGTGATG
>CAUYQV010140562.1:0-13778 GCA_963574575.1 Galagoides demidoff
CTGCAACCAAAAAAAAACGGCCGGGCGTTGTGGCGGGCGACTGTGGTCCCAGCTACTTGGGAGGTGGAGGCAGGAGACTCGCTTGAGCCCAGGAGTTGGAGGTTGCTATGAGCTGTGATGCCATGGCACTCTGCCCAGGGGGATAGCTTGAGTCTCCGTCTCAAAAAAAAAAAAAAAAAAAAAAAAGACTGGGTAACAGAGTAAGACCTTGATCTTAAAAAGAAGAAAAAGGAAAAATTGTATTAAGATATTGAAACTATTGTGGTACTTACTATTTGAAATAAGCATTGACTAGAGATAAAGATATACTTAATTATAGGATTTGGCCACTGTGCTCTTTTTTTCTTTTCTTTCTTTCTTTTTTTTTTTTTGAGACAGAGTCTCATTTTGTCGCCCTTGGTAGAGTGCTCTGGTGTCATAGCTCATAGCAACCTCAAACTCTAGGGCTCAAGTGAAAGGATGATGTTGCTTTAACGTGTGATAAAGTGTTTCTAAATTAGCTTGTTCAATGGTTTGAATTTGTCATTATCTTAAAATTTTCATTAGCTTTTCTGTGGAAAATGGCATTATCGATGCTAAATAATTAATATTATATGACAAGACATTTGTTATAGCTTTTAACAAGTTCTTGTTTGAATTTTATATCTTTTGTTAAGTGAAATTTTCACCCAGCCTACTTTGTTCTTGAAAATTCCTTGTTTTAAGTTAGAAGAATAAGCTCTAATCAAGGGAATCATTTCTAAAATAGCTGTATCAGTGAGCAGGTGGTACGGGCTTGGTGGCTCTGTGCCTTCAACTCTGTTAGTTCCACCGTACGCTATCTGGGATATACTTGGAAGGGCAGTGTTTCCAGCACATAATGGCAAAGTTTACTGTTGAGACTTTGCCCAACACAACATATATTTAAACATACCGGTGCATATACACACCCCTTAAAAAACAAAAACAAATATACATCATTGCTTTCCTAAATAAATAAAACTTAGTTTCTACTATCCCCCAATTTTTTTCATCTTTTATTAACTGTAGCATTTTCTAAGCCTCTAGTCTGGAAAAAAATAGACTGAATATTTCTTCTTATAGTTTGACAGAGATGGGCTTTTTAAAAAAAAATTATGAAAACAGTTGAAAAGCAGAAATATTGTCAACTGAGTTAATTTCACTTCCAAATGTCAATCTATCCTATAAAATTTCCCCTCCAGCCATGGTAGGTCTAGTCAGTATTAGGGGGAAGATTTGTCAACAACATTCCTGTGGGAGGATGGACACGGGCAGCCAAATAGTTTGGTCTCCATCCTGGCGTTACCTCTCTTTCCTAGGTTTGTGAGTTGCCTACTGGAACAGCCTGAAGTGTTAGTCACCGGTGCCGGAAGAGGTCATGCGGGCAGGATCATTCACAAGTTGTTTGTGAATGCTCAGAGGGTATGTGAGATTCATTACTGACTCCATCCTGATCTCTCTAGACCTCCACTTGGGAAGATGCTGTTTTAATTCGTGCATGTGGCTAATTAATACAGCTGCTAATTGAGAGAGCATCTGGGCATTGGGTTTGAACACTGAAGGAACTATGACTCTGTCACTGCTGAATCTGAAATCCATTTGCTCTCCCACATGCTTAAGTAAAATGATAAGTATATTCCAGGACCTAAATTTCAGAAATTGAAAAGGTCTGAAATCCATTGTTACAAAAGCTGGCAGGGATTCAGCAATGGACAGTACTGTGCTGTGGGAAAAAATGTTCACTGCAGGTGCTTTTGAGTAGAATGGAGTTCAGTTTTACCTTCTCTTTAAACCCCATGTGCTGCAAAGTAGATTTATAGTTCACTTTGAATTAAATCTAACTATTCTTATAATGGTGAAAAGACCAATAGATGTTCCATAGAAAGGAAGAGAGGAGGATTGGAGGTTTTTAAGACTATGGAAACAGACTCTAGCTCAGAAAGAAAGACCAGTTTGAAAACTTATTATCATCATTACCTCTACTAGTGAAAGTAAAAGTTTTAAAATTATATAGTACCCTGGTTACTGGTTAGGAAGTGCTGGCAGCTCAGCCCTCATACCTCAGTGGTTAGGACGCTGGCCACATACACCAGGGTTGGCAAACCCGGCCTGGGCTTGCTAAACAACAATGATAACTGCAACAAAAAAATAGCTGGGCATTGTGGCAGGCACTTGGAGTCCCAACTACTTGGGAGACTGAGGCAAGAGAATTTCTTAAGCCCAAGAGTTTGAGGTTGCTGTGAGCCGTGATGCCATGGCACTCTACAGAGGGTGACAGAGAGAATGAGACTCTGTCTCAAAAAAAGAAGTACTGACATCCCAGATGATCTCATGTCAGGGCTCATTAATATTAGATATTCTAATAAAAACATTATGATGTGCATTAAATATAATTTTCTCTTGCCTGACTGTGCTGACACTAGAATGACCCAGTTTTTCAAATAAGAGAATCAAATAAGAGAAAGAATTTTCATGGGTCTAAATATGAATAACAACTGGATAACTTCAGTTCAGTTGGTCTGGAATACAATTAGTTAATATATTCAAATAATAGCCAAATATACTGATAAAAGTTTTAGCAAGAGCTAAAAACTAAAATTTATTTACAGGATATAGCTCCCTAAACTTAAGTTTCCAAGTTAATAACCCAATATTTTATTTCCTCACAAATTAGTCTTCTAGAAAATAGTAGATACTTACTTTTATTTATTTTATTTTTGTGTCTGGCATTAAACAAGAACTGAATTTGTTTTTACATCCTGTAACTTTGCCAGCTTACTACTCAGACACTTATAAGCACATTTCCTAGTTAACCACCAATATCAATTTTCCTCCTAGTGTAAAAACTCTTTCTTCTTTGATCATTTTTTAAAAGTTGTGTGTTAATAAGATTAAAAATTCAAAGTATTTATAATTTTAGTGCTGAGAGTATTACTTGTTTTGGATAATTAAGCAAAATTATTTTCCCCCAAATAGAAATAGTTTCTTTACTCCCACTACTAATAGTAAGTAGAGACTTATTATAAAAATTTTTGACAACAGAAAACATTATAAAGAAAAAATTAATCATATATTATCACTACCCACTGATGATCACTGTCAACATTTAACATCTAGTATATACAAATATATACATCATATTAAAAACTGGGTTATAGTATATCACAACTTTCTTCTTTTTTTTTTTTTGAGACAGAGTCTTACTATGCAGTCCTCGGGAGTGTCGTGGCATCACAGCTCACAGCAACCTCAAACTCTTGGGCTCAGGCAATCCTCTTGTCTCAGCCTCCCAAATAGCTGAGACTATAGGTGCCTATCTCAACACCCAGCTATTTTTTAGAGTCTGGGTCTTGCTCTTGCTCAGGGTGGTCTTGAACTCCTGAGCTCAGGCAAGCCACCTACCATGGCCTCCCAGAGAACTGGGATTACAGGGATGAGCCAAGGTATCCGGCTATATAGGTCTTTTTTTTTTTTTAATTTCAGGTTAACTAGGTTACAGTGTTTGCATTTGTTAGGTAGAATCCCTCAGATAGTTGTGTCCCACACCCTAGAAGTGTGCCATATACCCTTACATTATTAATTTTATATATTTAGAACCTAAAATTATAAATGATAAACTTTACCACGATTACGTGTCTGTGGTTATGTATGTACTAAATGAAATTCAGCAAGTAAATGACTGATTGGGTTTTGCTTCAGATGAACTCTTTATGCACCTCTCCTTAGGCACCTACTCCAGATACTCACTGGAGTATCTATTTTTCAAGCCATGAGCATTTTTTCTTAGCATCGTAATTCTTTGGTAAAAGAGCTAGGTTTTTGTCAAATCATTTCCCCATTAAATGACACTCTCTGCATCACCTGTTGCACCATTAGAGGCATGAGTGTGGGATGTGTCTGCTCTGTTGGATAGCTGGGTGTGTTGTATGTGGTGTGGCTTTGTTTGTCTTGAACATTCTCTTGATAGGATCATGTTCTTTAATGTAATGCGTGCTGTCTCTGAAATAATCTTGAATTCTCTTGTCTAGCCCTTTTTAAACCATCTTGCTTGTTTCCCTTTCATCACTGTTTCTTTTCTCACCCTTTCTCAAGCTGACTGAGTCTTCTGATGAGGTAACAAAACAGCCTTTGTCCCTCATAGTTCCTTGTTTCTTTCCATCCTTCTAACTTCATAAGGTCATTAAAACTAACCACCTCTTAAACAGTCTGGATTTAGTATACTTTTCCGGTAGATGCTTATCTTAACATGATTTCATGTTTCCATTGCCCAAACAATTCTTTTTTCCCAAATTGACAGTATTGTAATAGAAGTATAGTGATCAGAGTTAAAAACAAAGGCTGTATTTTATGCAATTTTAATGAAAAATAGATGCCTATAATGAAAGCATCTCTTTTGTGGCCGTTTTTACATGGCCCTCTGTCACAACGTTAGCTGTACAGCACACCCACACACACACCCTGTTTTAATTTGTCAAGTGAGTTTTAAAAGAATTGATTGGAAGAGTTGAGATGAAAATCATCTTTTGAAACTCTGGAGAGAAACAGCCCCTTGGTGGACTGAAGAGATCAAATGTGGGCTTGGGTCACTGCTAGAGGAAACATATAGAACCCTGGACAGCTCTCTGATCCCTATTCATCAGATGTCTAAATATGGCCCTCACTTTTCAAAGCTGATTGCCTGGCAGTCTTACCCCTTCTGTCTCTGTCACCAGTTTGGCTGCTCATGCAGTGTTTCAAGCTTCTTGCATTTTCTGTGTTTTTTGAATAATCATAATACAGCTGACTAAATTACTGAGTAAAGTAGGACATTTCTATATATTTATCATGTTTATTCATCTGTCCTTCAGAAGTGTCTGCATTTAACATTTGCCTTGATTTTGAATTTAGTATTTGATTCTATTCAAGGCTGCAGCCATGGCTCCACCAGAGGAGGAATTGAAGAGAATGGGCTCCCTGGAAGAAAGAAGGCAGAACTCAGTGTCAGACTTCCCACCCCCTGCGGGCCGGGAATTCATTTTGCGCACCACAGTGCCACGTCCTGCTCCTTACTCCAAAGCTCTGCCTCAGCGAATGTACAGTGTCCTCACCAAAGAAGATTTTAGACTTGCAGGTGCCTTTTCCTCAGATACCTCCTTCTTCTAATTCTTCTAGTGTGACCTCATCAGTGGCTTCAGAGACAGTGCTGCCACCTCCCATGGGAGGAAGGGTGTGCCAGGGAGAACCCAACACAAGGTTGAGGTCGTGGAGAGGGCCCTGTACAATTGATTGATTAGGAATCAAACCAGCACCTAGAAGACTTGCCAGCACCCAGCTTGGTCTCTGTTTCTTGGTGGTGGCAGAAAACATGGGCTTGAACTATTAAGAGATTTCTGCCTTGAAGAGATGGGCTTTGTGTGGGAAAGGGACAACAAACTCTAGAAGCTCTCTGTAGTGACTCTGGCAGGATAATGTTTATTTTATTCTCCTCTGTGACTGTCAGTGGGGCTATTCCCTCATTCATAGTCTGTGTAAACACTTAGTGGCTGTATTTATTAGTATCAAGTATCAAGCAAAATAGAGTATCTATTAACCCCAGTTTCAGGGTATGTTGGTGGTACCATGTTTCCCCCAAAATAAGACCTACCCCAAAAATAAGCGCTAGCAGGATTTCTATGCATTTGTTAAATAGAATCCCTGCCCTGATAATAAGACCTAGTGATGGGCGTGGCTATACAGCGTATCTGCATAGCCATGCCATGCATTTCGGCACAGAGAGGAAGACATACCCTGAAAATAAGCCCTAGTGTGTCTTCTTGAGAAAAAATAAATATAAGACAGTGTCTTGTTTTCAGGGAAACATGGTAGCTTTTAGTCCTAGAATCTGTGTTTTCAGAATGCTACGGGACATTCTCAATCACCTGGTGGTCACTTTTATTACAATGATTAACTTTTCATGAGCATTTTGAATACTCTAGGGGCAAGTCTAGAATTTGTTTCTTTTTCCATGTAACTGTAACCTAGATGTATTCCTTCTGATAAAACTATAAAATGTCACAGCAAATTAATTTTATATCTCTTGTTTTCCTTTTGGTTTCATGTAGGTTATCAGCCAGCACATCCGCTGGTTCCCTCTCATGCAGGGCAGCACACGTTCTCTTGTGATTGCTGGCTGGGAGCTGCACATAATGAAGTAGATAGGAACACATGCTAAAAATGTAGTTGAGTATGTAGAGATTATCATGCAATTAGTATAATTTGATGTATGTGCTAATGCAATGAGTAGAGGATTATTTTAATGCACTATTTTGCTTCTGTATTTTAGTTAGAATAAAAATAATCTGTGGGGATGTGTAACACCCAGTGTAAGGACAGCCACCGTGTTACTAGTTACGTGAAGATCAGGATGTATTAAATCTGTGTTGCTATCAGGCCTCGGTTTGGTGATCTGAAGTTATTTTTAGGCCTAAAATACTCACTTCAGTCTAAAGTACAAAGTGGTGACATTGAAGCATAAACTTTGCCTGTGTAATTTTAAGAAATTGATAGAGCTGTGCAAACCCTATATTATTTTTGTAAAAATGTAAAAGTGTATATATAGAATGTTTGTGTGCACACGTGTCTGTGTGTGCAGATGTAGCAGGGGAGGCATGTAGCCACCTAGCCCTACAGTGCTTCCCTCTGCCCTGCTGGACTTCACTGCACTGGTGAAACCGTGCAGGTGCAGGCTGAGCACAGCACTGGACCAAGCAGAAGAAGCTTCTTTCAAGGACAGAGTTTGTCTGCTTTTTAAAGAGGAAGTTAATAACAGAGAAACATTCTACAAAGGGGAAAGTTGGACTTTACCCCATGTTTGCATTAATGTATACAGCTATCAATTAATAAAAAAAAAAACTCATTGTGAATCTAATAAAAAGGAGAGTGTTGCTTTCTGTGGCTAATTTTCTCCTCTTACTCTCTCCCTTCTGAAGAGTATTTCAATCATATTTCACTTAATTTTGTTTTATTTTTGTAACAGAGTTTCACTTTGTCACCCCCAGTAGAGTGCTATGGTATCACAGCTCACAGGAACCTCTAACTCTTGGGCTCAAGTGATTCTTTTGCCTCAGCCGCCTAAGTAGCTGGGACTACAGGCGCCCACCACTATGCCTGGCTATTTTTAGAGACAGAGTCTTGCTCCAGCTCAGGCTGATCTTAAATTTGTGAGCTCAGGCAATCCACCCACCTCTGCCTCCCAAAGTGCTGGAATTACAGGTGTGAGCCGCAGCACTCAGCTGAATTTTTTTTTTTTGAGACAGAGTCACACTCTGTCACCCTGGGTTGAGTGCCGTGGAGTCATAGCCCACGGGAACCTCAAACTCTTGGGCTCAAGCAATCCTCTTGCCTTATCCTCCTCAAGTAGCTGGGAGTACAGTTACCTACCACAATATCCAACTATTTTTAGAGCCTCCCAGTGTGCTAGGATTAAAGGCATGAGCCACCATGTCAGGCCTCTTGTTTCACTTAGTTTTGTGCTGTCTCAGATCTTCCTAAATATTTGCATCCTCCTGGGTCTTACAAAGAAGTAGCGTCACACACATTCTTTGTGCCTTTTTACCCCATTTATTTTTGTTACATTTGTGTGCTGGTCTATTTCACAGACATTTTCAAGTACCCACTTTATATCAGATATTGTACTAGCAATGAAGATAAAACAGAACCCAAACACACTTCCTATAGGGAAGATGGATATGATGTTGCCATAAGATACATAATCAACTCAGTGGTGTAGTGTGGAGGGCCAGCATTTGGATACAGATCCATGTGTTCATTTATGCATTGGTGCTAGTAACAAATGCAGTGATAGTAGTATAAGGAGTTGTGGGAGAGGCCCTGGGGATCAGGAAAGTCATCCTAGGGGATGTGGTTTCTGGAGACCAGGAGGTGAGCAGGAGCTGGGGAGGGGGTGGGAAGTGTGGTAGAGTGTCTGCAAAGAGCTTCAGCGATTCTTCCACCCCTGCTTGCTGTGACTGCTGTGCTCATCTCCACCTCTTCAGTCTGCACTTAGCCATGTCTTCCCTTGGTCGCACATTAGCAAGTGTGACCCAGGTGGAGGTTTACCTTCCCCTCCTGCTGAGAGCCCTGACCACCAGGGGAAGAGGCCCATGCAAGGATGGGCGTTAAGTGGTGTGTGACACAGCAGAAGTTACCTAACAGGAGAAGATAGGTGTTTTCTCTGTGTTACTATGTTTAGTGAACAGCGTTTCATTTTGGCTGAAGTGTGGTTTCCAGAGTGGGAAGGGGTGAGAATGAAGATGGTGAGGTAAACTGAGATGAGAACAAGGGTTCTGGGTAAGCCACGGCAAGAAGTGTGGGCTTTGCCTTTGGGGCAGTGGCATGTCGTCACAGGGTTTAAGACTGACACAGTTTTAGACCACCCTGTAGCAGGGCAGCTGGAGTACATATGAATTAGATCTTGAACTAAATGGTAAGCTCCTTGGAAAGAAAATAGCAATTATAGCTTCAGTGTTTGTTATCCTCCTACATGCTGTGCTTGTGGGGCCCACATGGAGTGGCCTCCCACACCTGCACGTCCTACACCACCATAATCATTTAGAGTTTTCTTCACGTTGGAATTTTTAAGACCCTAGGCATTTCTGTTTCTATTCCGTTCATCAGCCCAGCAAATACTGAGTTGAGTATCTGCTGTGTGCCAGGTACTATCATAGGCATTGGGGAGACAGTAGTAAACAGAACAAATGAAAGACCTTACCCCCTATGTGGCTGGCAGTAACGAACAGCAGCTATACACAGTGCCTGGGGAGACAGGATCATGAGGTTGTGGCAACGGAGCAGAGGCCAGCATAAAGGGTTCTGCCAACAGTTGTGTGAGTGACACTGGAGGTGAATCCTTGCAACGTGTGGGTGGGCGATGGCAGCCTCTGGAGGGACATTGAGCCAGAACAACTGCGCTAAGCCACTCTCAGATTGCTGTAAGAAGTTTGTTTTAAACTACTAAATTTGGGAGTAGTTTATTATGCAGCAATTGATAACTAATACCCAAGTGATTGGTTACATATAAAGAAAAGGTTGGGGCTTACGTTATAAATTGGGAAATGTAAATAGTCCTTAAGCCATGGAGTATGTTGTCACCTAGAGAGCGATCTCATAGCACAGAGAAGAGGTTGGAATTGAGCTGAGGAAGAGGAGGAGATGGAGGAGGAGGAGTTACTAAGGTACAAGGATGACCAAAAGTGTGATGTCTTAAACTGTAAGAAAAAAAATTGAAGGTGGGAGTTGACCACCTGTGTTAGTTGTCAGGTATGATGAGGACTGAGAATTGACCACTGTGCCTCCTGTGCAGAGTAATGGATGTATTCGGGGTGAGGGGAATCCTTGTTGGGAATGAACAGAGAAGGAACTGCCTGGAGGAAAGATTGGTCTCCCCGAGAGCCCTTCATTGGTACACTGGGAACTTCCACACTGAGCCAGAGGGGGTTTGGGCTGCTGGCCAGGTTCCTTGCCAGGTACTAGAGGCAAGAAATGGAAAAGGGGAGGACCACGAAGCCACCATCCACGCTGCTTCCAACCAGCTCTGTCCACTGCACCTGCCACAGCTTCCTTCTGGGCACACACTCACGGACAGTCTTGGCAACAAGTGTGAGTACATGAATGAAAGCTGACAAAAGAGTACTCCTTTTTCTTTTTCTTTTTTTTTTTTTTTTTGAGACAGAGTGTCATTCTGCCAGCAGGCTAGAGTGCTGTTGGTGTCATAGTTTACAGCACCTCCAGCTCCTGGGCTCAAGCAATCCTGCTTCAACCTCCTGAGTAACTGGGACTATAGGTGCTGCCTCCAGCCCAGCTAATTTTTCTGTTTGTTTTTTTTTTTTTTAAGAGAGATGGAGATCTTGCTCTTGGTCAGGCCGGTCTTGAACTCCAAGCTCAAGCAATCCACCAGCCTTGGCCTCCCAGAGTGTTAGGATTATAGGCATGAGTCACCACACCTGGCCAGTCCCACTCTTATGTTTAAATCTTCTGGCCTTTTTGATTTTCAGCCATTGGGATTTTCACCGTGAGACTAGAAGCCCCTGAGAGCCCAAGGAGTGTGGCTGGCACTTCTCTGTTCCAGGAAGTGGGACTTGGTATCAGCCTGTGAAAGGAGACTTGGCTAATTCTTAAAACACAAACTCAAGGGTGGTTCCTGTGGCTCAAGGAGTAGGGCAGCGGCCCCATATACTGAGGGTGGTGGGTTCAAACCCAGACTCAGCCAAACCGCAACAAAAAAATAGCTGGGCGTATCCAATAGCTGTAGTCCCAGCTACTTGGAAGGCTGAGGCAAGAGAATCACCTAAGCCCAGGAGTTGGAGGGCTGTGTGACGCCACCATGGCACTCTACTGAGGGTGATATAGTAAGACTCTGTCTCTACAAAAAAAAAAAAAAACAAAAAAACAACTCAAGCTACTTAATGCTGGCAGTGGTCCCCCCCCCACCCCACACACACAGCTTGTGATGTCTGACAGGTAGTCATGGACAGACCCCTTCAAGTGAACAGTCTCACATCCTGCAGGGAGTGCTCCCAGACTTAGCTGCTCAGTGGAGGGAGGGAGGAAGGTAGCACAAGAGGACCCAGCTTGGGCTCCGTGCCTGTGCTCAGTGGTTAGGGCGCCGGCCACATACACCAGGGCTGGCGGGTTCTAAGCTGGCCCAGGCCTCCCCTACAACAACAAAATAGCCAGGCGTTGTGGGAGGGCGCCTGTAGTCCCAGCTACTTGGGAGGCTGAGAGAATCGCTTGAGCCCAAGAGTTTGAGGTTACTGTGAGCTCTCTACCGAGGGCAACAAAGTTAGACTCTCAAAAGAAAAAAAAAAAAAGAGGCCCCAGCTCAGTCCCTGGGTCCCTCTCCTGACAAAGCTCTCCCTGCAGCTCTGAGCCATGCTTCTCCCTGTGCCTTCCAGGTGAATGAGCCTCTCTGAGAAAGTTACATTGCTTCCCCATCAGGAGGAAAAAAGGATGGACTTTTCCTCAAGATTCAATCATATGGAATCTTCGATTTTGGTTTAAGTTTGCAGGTTTGTCTTCACCTTGTCCCAGAATAAGATGGGGGTGCCTTTCGAGGGCAAGGTGCAGGTGGGGCTGGCTCCACGGTGGGCAAGCTGACTGTAGCACTTAGACCTTTGATAAAAGGCATTTCCCAAGGGAGAAGAAAAAATGTGACTGCATAGTTTCCTACAGCTGCCACAACAGGGGTCACACCCTGCACGGTTTATTCCAAGGTCCTGGAGGCTATGTCAGAAATCACCACAGGGTATTGGAGGTGAGGCACCCTCTGGAGCCTGGAGGACAAATCCTTCCTGGCCTCCTCTTAGCTTCTGCTGCTACAGCAGGCCTTGACCTCCCTGGGTGTGTAGCTGCAGCCTCCCGTCGCTGCCTCTAGGTCATGTGGCCGCCTCCCTGTGTGTCTATGTCTTCTCTCAGTCATGTTGGATTTAGGGCCCACCCTACTTCAGGGTACTCTGTCTTTCTTAACTAATGACTCCTGCCATGACCCTGTTTTGAAACAAGGTCACATGCTGATGTACTGGGCGTGAGAGTTTCAGTGTATTTTTTTGGGGGGGGCACAACTCAACCTATAACAGCCACATTCCAAAGCCATCCAGTTTTTGGTGACACTCAGCTCTCCTGGAGTGAGCCAGGGGCCTGATGCACAGAAGCCTAGGCCTGGCTCGGGTAGGTCAGTTTCAAGTCCCAGGCTCCTTTGTCAGCCACAGACGTGGGGCTGTCACCTCCCTTTTGGGCTTCCATTTTCTCCTTTGCCAAATGGGCACACAAACGGTACCCAACAGGTTATTATAAAAATTGAGATAATATTCATTAAGTTCAGTCATTTAATAAAAACAAGTTGGTAGTACTAAGTGGCACAGTTATGGATCACAGAATGATCAGTTGTGGGATACAAGCGCTATTTTAACACGAGGACACATCTAGCCCTCAGTGTTCACAGAGATGACTGCTCAACTCTCCCAACTCTCCTTACCATCTCATCTAATGAACTATCCTCTTTTTGTCCCTTCCCCTTGCCCTTGGGTCACAGAAAGAAGTTGCATCCAAAGGCTGAGTGAGCTTTGTCAGGCTAAGGGCTGGTGGGGACCCCAGAGGAGTGACTTTCATCTAGGCTCTCAGACATAGAGGCCATAGCAGAGGGAGGAGGGACAAAGAAGCAAGAATGGCACAGGAGGAAGTGGCAACCTGTTCTAGAAGAGCTACCGTACTCTGCAGAGGTGGAGAAGCTCCGAGAGGTTTACCATAAAGAGAGTAGCAAGACTCCACTGAGACCTGCTAGGAAACAGTGGTCCTGACTAGAGTCGGCAGTGGCCTTGACCTATGGTAGTGACAGTGGAGACAGGGACTGAGCAAGGGACATCAGCAGGATTTGGTGAAGGGCTGGAGGCAGGTAGTGAGCCCAGCATCCCCATTTCCAAGGCCTAGCTGCTGTTGTGATGGGGATTTGCCAGTCCAGCAAGCAGCCTGTGGTGAGAGTGCCATGCCCCGCCTAGTAAGTGCCACACAGGGGATGGTGTCTGCAGATGGAGGGGACATCTGTCCCTCGCCGCACCCAGGGGTCTCCAGTGCTGCTGCCTCCTGGGAAGGTGAGGTGCGCCCTGCTGCCCCCTCCTCTAGGGTCATGTCAGACCGGAGACACAGAGCTCTCCAGCCATTCCACAGTTTGTGGGAATGACTTGTCCGTGCCATTTAGTCACACTTCTCTCTCCCAGCCCTCTGTGGGCCCAGAACACTCTTTTTGCCCACGTTGCATAACGAGGGAACCACATTCTTAGTAAGCCACTGTCACTCTCCTGCATTATCTTGACTGCGTGAAAAAAGGAAATATTTTTAGAGTGTGAATTTCCCAGACGTTCTCAACTATTCTGGGTTTGAAGTCACGTCACAGACCGGCTGGATGGCAAGAGGCCCAGCCTGCCAGCTGAGCCTGTCCCAGGATGCCCTCCGTGGAAGCGGGCGGGGACACCCTGTCCTACCTCATCCCAGGGGCAGGTGGCTCCTCTGCACCAGGCTTCCCATCGTCACAGCTGATTCTGGAGCCCAGGAGTACCCTCCCTTGCTTTTCTTTCCTCCTGTCATTACTTCAGGGGAAAACCAACTGCAAGCAGCCACCTCCCTATTTAGGTGCTTGAGTGGGAGGCTGGATCCTACTGAGGGGTCCAGCCCAGAGGAGCAGATCACTTTGAGTAAATGTGAAAAGCTCCAACAGTCTTGTGTAGTTTAACTGGATGTGGTGTGAGAAGGCAGCCAGTTTTCCTGCTCTCTCAGGAGTGAGCCGGTGAGTGCTGTCCCCACAGCAAAATAAGCCAGTCCAAAAAGCCCAGGAGTTCCAGCCCTGACCTGTGGTTGGGAGCCAGACACATTTGTTTTGTGTATTTGTCGATGCCTAGGCATGTTCTGGGAGCTGGTGCAGAAGCAAACCCATAGGAAATGCCAACCCACCTCCAAGGGCCTACCTAGGTCATCATGGAAATAATTCACCCAAAAGTCTGGAGGGAATCAGGAGAGGTAACTTTTCTCACTGCAGAGTTCATCTGAGACCTCTGCAAATGTCCAGATTCGATATGCTCTTAGAGCAGGTCATTTTATCACAGTTAAATACGCTAATTCCAAGTTTTTTAAGTGTAAGGGTAAACAGCAATGCTAAAAGCACAGTGTGATAACAGCCTCTCCCTGATCCTGTCGACCTAAAAATATCTCAACCCCAGAGAAAAACAACTGGTTCCACATTCCATTATAGTTTACCCATAAACAACCACTTG
>CAUYQV010140565.1:0-16330 GCA_963574575.1 Galagoides demidoff
ACAATGATGGCTGCAACCAAAAAATAACTGGACATTGTGGTTGGCACCTGTGGTCTCAGCTACTTGGGAGGCTGAGGCAGGAGACTCGCTTGAGCCCAGGAGTTGGAGGTTGCTGTGAGCTGTAATGCCACGGCACTCTACCCAGGGTAACAGCTTGAGGCTCTGTCTCAAAAAAATAAAAAAATAAATCACTGACTTATTTATTTATAGTCTTTCCAAAGAGTGTTTTTCATGAGAATAACTCTTGAAAACCTCTATCTTTTTTTTTTTTTTTTCTAGACGGAGTCTTACTCTGTCACCCTGGCAGAGTGCCATGGTGTCATCATAGCTGCCAGCAACCTTGAACTCCTGTGTTCCAATGATCCTCTTGTCTTAGCCTCCTGAGTAGCTGGGACTACAGGAGCACACCAGCGCATCTGGCTAGCTTTTCCTTTTCTTTTTAGTAGAGAGGGATTCTTATTCTTATTCAGGCTGGTCTCAAATTCCTGAGCTCAAGTTATCCAACTGCCTCGACCTCCCAGAGTGCTACAATTATAGGTGTCAGCCACCATGCCTGGCCGGTTCCACCTTTTTAAAAATAGGGACAGACTGGTACAATTTTCTGTAAATAACAAAAAAAAAAGTATATCTATCTTCCATTCTATTTAAGAAATAGAATATTTTTATCTGAATTGCCTACTTGATAAAAGCACACTTTTTGATGTTCTTCTTTTGTTATCAAAGGGGGAGCACTTCCATGAAGAGGATTTAAAGCAACATTGTTGGCCACAGTGCTTGCAATGTGAAATAAAATACCTCCTACATATAATGCCTAAGCAGGACGAGTTTAATAAAAAGTGTCCAGCTTCTCAGATGACCAGGGAAAATACAATTAAAAGAAAAAACTTACCTTAGAATAACGTTTGTGTGACTGGAAAAATCTAAAAGGAGCAATTTTAGCCACCAAAATCAAGTTTACATTCCTCACTCATTAGCTAAATCTCTAGGAAAGATCTTGACATTCTAGGGCAAGTAGTTACTTGAAGAATAACTTTAGCCAGCTTTCTTTGAGTAGATATTTAGATTAAGAAAATTAATGAGTATGTTTTATAGAAAATTATTTTCCTCGTGACATAGAATTTAATGGAAGAAAAGTATTCTCTAGAAAAATAAACTCAAGGGAACACAGCTGGAATTCTTACAGATTATAAATGAAGTGCCTGAAGGTAGCTTTAATGTATTTTGCTAAATGTTTGCAAAGAGCTGCCAGCAGGTCTCCACATCTTTGAACTAAAACACACCAAGTTTATTAAGGAAACTCAGAGTAGATCCAAGCTAGCACAGCATTTCCGGACCATGTGATCCAATGAATTAAACTTCAGTCATCACTTCCTAAACAAAGTGGAGCTGAAGTTATTCTGTGGGCAAAACTTCTTCATCTCAGTGCTGAGGGCTGCCTTTGAAAGGCCCCATGACGGGGCCCCTGGGAATTTCGATTTGAGAATCATAGGAAATGTTTCTTCCATCTTCTAATAAAATTCAATGTTTTATAATCCGACCACTCAACCTTTCTATAACTGCTTTGCTTTAATAACTTATCTTGTACAGAGAGGTAATTTACTTACAGAGTAGAATGAAAAAGGTGAGTGTGTGTGCGCGTACATGCCCATGTAGCTGTAGAAAACTATTTGCAAGAAACTTATATTAGTAAATATAGACCTTTTTCAAGACCTCAGACCCATAATAGAGATGAGTCATGCTTAATTAAGGAGCATGCTGTTTACAGAATTATCCTGAAAAGAGGAAAGTAGTTTGGTTGAGTAGTTCTACTGGGCCAAAACACAGATTAGTGTTTTATTATCAGTTTAGAAACATCTGAGAAAGTCTTTTTTCAAAATTTTAAAGTTACTATATTATCGTTATTTCACAGGAATTGTTTCTCTTTTTTCCCAACATATGTGTACTAATATTTAATTATTAAGTTAATATTAATATTTAATATGCAAATACTATTAAATATTAATATGTAATATTTAAATATTTTAGAAAAAAACTTGGGTCTTTGAGTCAGGAGACCAATTTGCCATTAAAAAAAAATCCCTTTTAAACTTGTGGCTTTTACTTGTACCTTTAGTATTAGGAATTTCAACCACTTTATGAATTTTGACAGCCTGTCTATGAAATCATTTGATGAATGGGTTCTGTATGCTTTTTTAGATTAGAAAAAAATTAAGTCAATTTTACACCAAGAAATGATAGAATATTGTAAACAATGAGAGACAACACTCTTCCATAAAATTTTGATCCTGCATCCCTGTAAGTCATGTATTTTGAGTCTGCACAATTAAACATACATAGTCACTTACTTATATATCACATTACAAAAATAAACCATAAAGGGATAAGAATGAAATAGCATTTTCTCAGACCTAAAGAAATGTATAGTCATCTCTCAGTATCTGTGGGGGATGGGTTCCAGGTCACCCCACGGGACCAAAATCTATGGATCCACAAGTCCCTTATATGAAATGGTATTATATTTGCAAATAACCTACACACATCCTCCTGTGTACTTTAAATCATCTCAAGATTATTTATTATACATAATCCTATTATGTGGTGTAATTACCATATTTTGCCATGTGTAATGTGCTTTTGTGTAGAATGTGCACGCCCATACTTGACCCAAACTTTCAGAAAAAATATCCTTTTGTTTAATATTTTCAATTCAAATTTTTATTTGTTTCTGTTTAAGTTCTTATTTTTTTGTATTATAAAGACGTTCCCCCCTCTTTTTTTATTGTTAGGGATACATTGAGGGTACAAGAAACGAGGTTACACTGATTGCATTTGTTAGGTAAAGTCCCTCTTTTCCCATTTATTTTTTAACATATTATGGTATAAGAGAGAGTTACATTTTTAACACATAAGCACAAATAAAGGAATTAAAAACACTTATGTGAATAGGGAATTACCTATGGGTAATGTGCATCCTCATTTACCTCTGTAAAATTTGGGGAAAGATTGCACATTATACAAAGCAAAATTCGGTAATTTTTATAATGTAGTATTTTAAAAGATTTGCTTTATTTGTATTGTTGTATTATTTTTGTTTACTTATTTTTCAAATATTTTCCATCTGATGTTAGTTGGATGAAGAAACTATAGATTTAGAGGGCCAACTATATACAATCACCAAAAAAATGGAAAATAAAGAGATATTTAATGTAGTTGTTTCTTTTATTTCACATTTATTTCATGATACTAGAGAACCCCTCTAGGTGAGGGGGACATGACTCAACCAGACAAAACATGATGGTGGAGAGACAGATACTCCCCATCCCTCAACGCTCAGTGCACATCAGAATCACCGGTGTGTTTTTACAAACACGGATGCCTTGGCTCTAAACTAGTCTCAATCAGTTTGGTGGGAGGAAAGTCTAGGCATTGATATTTTTAAAAGATCTTCCCTGGTGAAGCTGGTATACAGCAGGTGCTGAGGATGACTACACTCCCCCCTTCTTTGGGCATGATTGGAAATTCCCAGCAGGTGCTGTGGTGCCCAACAGGAGATCCTGGTGGGGAAATGCAGTGTCTGAGAGGACACAGTGGAAGCGGTGACCTGCTTGGTTAGGACCCCAGTGCCCTGGGAAGGGATTCATTGGAAGAATGAAGAAGCGACACCGTGCTGTCTACTAACATGGTGTGGTCCAGGGATGTGCTCCTGAGAGTGAAGGCTGCACTGTTCTAAGAGCTCTGGGACGTCCTCAGGATTATATGGTGGTGACTGAGATCCTGAGTGAGCAGGCAAGAACAAGGGCTGTCTGTTGCAAGTATAAATATTATGTTATTTCTGTCATTAAGCCTGAAAGACGCTTAGGAAAACTCAAGATACAGCATAAAATTAACAAGAAGCAACTTTTAATTAAGCTTCACAAAGATGATAGAGATCCAGATGATATATATATATAGTGTTACTTAATTCACACATTATCTCTGGGAGGTGGTAGGTATTAGTTTTGTTTTACAGAAGGAAATAATAATATTCAGAAATGTTAAATATTTGTTCAATTTATACAATGTTAAAGGGTAGAATCATAGCACGACTTAGCTCTCTGAGCTCTCAAATTTTTTTCTTTCTCACCAAACCTTGAACTAGTAGAAAGTACTTGGTGATGCATAGAGGAGATTTCCTATGAATTTATGAGGTTATTCACTTGTTTAGAAATAGAATGAATCTCTGGGAACTTGCCATTTTTGCTCTCTACCACAGCCAGAGCTAATGATCAGCCATACCAGTTGTTGAATGTTGAAACTCCTCCTGCTTGTTTAGTAAATACTGTTGGGAGCTACCAATCCTCCCACCACCATAACTCCTATGACCCTAATTCCTCCCTCACAACTACCTAGGCCTTGCAATGATCCAACAATTAAAGGTATTGCCCACCCTGGTTCTGTGTTATGAACCACAGTGAGTGCCTGGGCTATTAAATATGTGATTGCTTAATATTAGAAGTATTACTTTTCCCCACAGCTATTCATTTTCAAATTCAGGTGCTTTATACATTAATTTCATTGATAATAACAGGCTATGGAGAAGGGATCAGCAAAATATTGATCCATCAATGGATTCGATGGCTCATTCTATCTGTGATCAAATAATTTGGATTCCCCCCTTTAATCCCTCTTTTTTGTGTCTCCTCCTTCACCCCAACCATTGTTACCTTTAGTTCAGACTCCGCCATCTTTTGCTTAGACTCCTGCTAGATGGTCCCTGCCTCTTACCAGTCCCTTTTGGATTGTTCCAATACACACCCCGCAGGCCCTTAGCTTTAAAATTCGACTCTGATGGTGTCCCTCACCATTTATTTATTTCAAGAGTCTCACTCTGTTATCCCTGCATAGAATGCTGTAGCATCATAGCTCACAGCCACATCAAACTCTTGGGCTCAAGCGCTCCTCTTGCCTCAGCCTCCCCGGTAGCTAGGATTTAAGGTTCCTGCCACAAACCCCAGATAGTGTTTTATTTTAAGTCAAGATGGGGTCTCACCATTGCTCAGGCTGGTCTCAAACTCCTGAGCTCAAGCAATCCACCTGCCTCAGCCTCACAAAGTGCTAGGATTACAGGTATGAGCCATTGTACCTGGCACATTTTATTTTTTATTAAAGTTTGCCTTTTATAAGTAGGATTTCGTTTGACCTCCTGAACCAAAATGCAAGGTTTTCCCTACTCTAGTTTATGCTTTTCTCTCCAGCTTCATCTCACTGAACCCAGCTCTTCATGTAGCTAAAGCTCACATCGTAAGAAAATAACCAGAGTTCCCCAAATGTGCCATAATGCTGTTTCCCATAATTGTGCCTTGACTCAAGTCATGGTCCTTCATGCACCTACCCACCCTTTTCTTCCCAATGAACTCCAGTATGTTCTCTAGATTCAAACCTCACCATCTCCACTGATTAAAACCCTGACCCCTCCTGGCCCTACCAAATTTTCAACCACTCTTTCTTTTGTGAACCATTGTCCTCCCTATATACTTCTTCTATAGCAGCTCTAAAGCTTCATTACATTTACTTGTTAATGTGTCTCTGTGAGGGATTGGATTATGTCTCATCAGGCTTATCACCAGCACCCCAAACAGTGCATGACCCACAAGGTATTAATTAGCACTCATCAAATAAATGCCTTAATTAATTAACTCCCACCTGAGATTCAGAGGCTCTCTCTAAAATGTAGCTTAGAGTTGCTAAATAAAAAAAATTAAGTAAAAAGTCTGACAAAAAGTTTTTCAAGTTTCTTTTTCAAATATCTGAAATAATAGATGATGATCTATCTACAAATGTCAGTTGGCAGACCTTGCTAAGTGTTGTTTTTCAAAGCAGTCAAAATCCTGAATCCAGAACATATACCAAGCAGCAAACTATAAATGAGTATTTTCATACTGCAGATAATAGCTTATTTGGAGCTAGATAATCTCTGCAAATGTGAAGCCATCATTTTAAACAGAAAAGAACTTGCACTAGGTGGCTTCCAGCACATTTCTCTCATATTATATGGAGAGGGATTTTAAGCATCACTTTGGTATTTAAATAGTTAGAAACACATTACTATTTGGTTATGGGTCTCTTGCCATAATCTTCTTCATTAAAGGGATTTGTCCTATAAGAACAATTGCCAAATGAAATTTGAAAATGGGTTCTACTCACCAAGAGTCTGGGGAATGCTTCACAGCAAGAGGCAAGAAGAGGACAAGAATAAACATTTTCCTACTTCTTAAATGAGGCAGGGAATTCCTATTTTTTAAATTAAAAAGGAGGTTGGGGGAAGAAAACTTCACTTTGGAAGTGGCTGGCCAAACACAAGCCTTTATAGTTTGTTTTTAGATATTCTTAATTGCTAAGCTATAAACTCAACATTTCAAAAGTCTCTACATTATTTACCCAGTCTTATAACCTTGAAGCAAACAGACTGTCCCAAAGCATGAACTATTTTTAAGTGAGCTAATATCTGTGGAATTCTTTCCCTAATGGATTTCAAGGTTAAGGGCGATGCTTAGATTGATTTTGAAGAAGACGGAGTATTTCTAATGCCTGCTTCATAGCAGAAGGAACCAAGATCAACTCATTTCCAATCCTTCCACTGTAGGCACTGAAGGGAACACATAACTTCTCTTGTGCTCAAAATGCAAATTACAAGTAATAAATCACACGTAAGGCTCTGTAGGCAAGAAGTATGTACCTATAAACCCATGTGAAATTGGACGCTATGATAGGACTTTAGTGTCAAAATAAGAATGAAAAAGAATAAAAAAAGATATTAACTTTCTAAATTAAAAGGCATATCTGTAATTTTCTGTAAGTTATAACCGACTCCTATACATAGTTTCAAAGAATCTAGAGTTTTATAATATATCCTTTATTGTACTATGTTACTTGGGCGAACAAGGCAGTTGGTGAGAACCCAGAAGTGGGAGACTAGAGAACTGAAACTCTGTTATTTATCAATAGCAATAGGGGCAGATGCCAGGAGTAAGGAGAGTTCAGAGGGACTGTGTTTAAAAACGGAGACAAGGTGAGGACGACTTTGGTCTACAGAATAACCACACTCACTATTATGACCAATAATGACTATTTCCTGAACTAATTTCTGTATTATTTGTTCAAGCCAGACTCACACACCAACTGGTTGGTACTTTGGATCCACGATCTCTCCCCTTCTCTCTCTCTCAAATGTAACTTAGAGCTTCTAAATGTAATAATAATTAAAAAAAAGATTAAAAGACCTGACAGAAGTCCCCCCACCTTTTGCCTTGTTTTATATATCTACAAAGGCATTGCAGTTAAATCACATTTATACATAACCTGGCAAGCAAAGTTAATTAGAAGAAATAAAGTTATATGACATTGGGACTATTTTGAAAATTACAGAATGTGTGGTGGCATATATTTTTAAATTATTTTCTCAAAACTTTGACAATTTCTATGCAGGCTTTAGAGCATGCTGTCAATGGTTTCTCCCCACCTAATAAAATATGAAAACCACCCTTTCCACTCTTTTTGTAGAAACTGCTGGTAGTTGGACTTAGATGGTGCCGTATTAATATAATGAACTGTTGAGGGGCAGAGTTTCTTCAATCTTCTACTACTGAAACTTGATCATGAAAACTGGCATTCTTTGTAAATTGATTGTAAAAGACACTCATTGCAATACCCATTCAGTTTCAGTCTAAAAACACTTGGATTTTTATGAAAAGAGCATGTTTTCTACCAGTGATTCTAGTAAGTCCAACTATAGTGTACAGCTCAGATGATGTGTTTTAAACAGCACAGGAACTGGGCATCAGACCTGATTTTGACACTTGCTCCAATGCTGCTTCTTCCTGGGTAACCTCTCTGAGCCTCCGTTTTATCCTTTGTAAAATGAGAGTAATCCTACACACCCAATTTCTTGAGAGCAGTTGAGAGGACTACTTGAGCCCATGAAGGTAAAAACACGTTGATAGCTAAGGATATTGGTGTTCCAATTCAGAACTGCCAGGCGGCCTGGTCAAGATCCAGCAGCTGGGTGTAGAATGCTGCCTTTTTGCCCTTTGCCTCCCCATACTCACAATTTCTTATAGACTTTGAGCCAGAAGCTGGTTCAGCTCACTTCCTTTCATGAAGGCAGTAGCCACATTCCAGTCTCTACCCTGCTAGTTGGAGGAGTAAGTATTCTTGAGTCCTCTTGCCTGGAGCTTGTCAGGCCTTTTCCCTGAAGGGTTTAACTCTCGGCTGGCTGCGGTTATCTGCTTGTGGCTTTGTCCCTGCTCTTTGTTTTGTGTTTCTGTTCAGTAAAAATGCTGGTCTTGTTTTTGAGATGGGATAGGTTTTTTTGGTCTTTCTGTTACCAATCTATATAAGTGTTTGGAAGAGAGTGTGCATGGAAGCCTGAACTTACACTGCCAGCTTGACAAGAAGGCTTTATTGGCCAAAGTATCTCATCATCTGTAAGATTCTCTACAGACACATATATAAGACATTATTCTGGTATAAGAAAGAAAATCCAAGGTTTATCTTTTTCACCAGCCATTCCTGAGACTATTTGACTGTTCAGAGTCTAAGACACTTCACATCACTGACACCAAAGATCAGTGATGTTCAAATCATGCTGGTCCATGAACTGTTATGGACCTGGTATAAGTTCAAAAAGTGGGAGTGAACACTGAGAAACTTTTACAGTAATTTGACATTGATTTTACATTTGTTATATCTAATAACTTAAAGAATCTAAAAAAATTTAGCTTACACTTTTATGCCTTTTATTTTGTTTTTTTGTATACTTTACATTGTATCTGTGATGGATTAAAAATTAAAACAACTAAGTCCTCTCCCCCACATAGGATAATGTTGTTACTTAGGTTTATTATATTTCATCAATTATGATTTGATCAATTCAACATGTGCTATTATTTTTATATCACAAAGAAGAAAATAATCTACCAATTGAGCTGTAGCCAATGCTTACATGCTATATAAGCTTAATTTTTAAATTTCGTATTTTTAAAGTATTCTTTTAGACTCTTAAAATAATTTTAAAAAATCATATGTCACTATTCTTCAGGGATAAAAGGAAAATACTAATGCAATAAATTCATGAATATATTTTCTTAAACTTCTTTACAGGGTTTGACGCTACTGACTCATTTTTTCAACTTAGATTTGTTGATGTCTGTGTTTTCCACACAATATTGCCCTCCACGTTATTAAAAAGTTTGAGAACATGGTATTTCTTTAAAAATTTCTCCTATATAATCTATGTTTTTTTTTCCCAGATTACAAACCTCACTAGAAATTGCCCATGAATGGATTGCATGTATTTTAGGAGCAAACAATATCATAACCTCTTATGCTTGTAACTGGTAGGGCACCTTGAGGGTGGCTCAAGGTAGTTGCTGAAATAATTGAAAATAGCAAGTAAAGTTTTAGCAAGAAAAGGAAGGTTTTTTAGTTATTAAAGGCTTGTACAGCAAGCCAGGCCCTGTCCTAGTGAGTGCAGGCACCATGGAAAGCAGAATTTGGGGATTTTATACAGACCTTTGAAGGGTACCAGATGCTCTTTGGAAATCTCCTAGTGTCTTAATCAACTCTATTTCTAAGACACCTAGGGCAGCATGACTGTATCTCTCTGACCATATCTGAAAATCCCTAAGTCATTAATCAGCCTTTATCTCAAGGAAAACCACCTGCAAGGTCCTGACTGGCCCCATTCCCATGATAGATCAGGTCATCCTGACACAACCCAGTCTAAAATGGCCTTCACCCTGCGCATGTGTAACTAACAGCCTAACACAACCACCACCCTTTCCTAGGTTTCACAGAGCACTTGATCATTGCTTTGCAAGGAAAAAAAAAATGAAACTATGATTATCTCTTCAAAGATGACTATCTGCTCTCCTAGTATCGAATGTATATCTAAGTGCAGTTTTTATACTCTCACGCAGACACAATAACTTTTTTGTTATGTATAAGCTATTAAAAGACACTTTAAAAGGCTATTAAACTCAACATACATAGTATTAGCAAGTCATGTAACTTAGGGACGTGACGGTAATAGGAAAACTGTGACCGACTCCAAGAACGCTGAGGCAGGGTCTGGCCAACTGCAACTGCAGTCACAGAGTAGAAAATAGATACTGATATCAGAGGTGTTAAAATATGGAAAAGGTACTTTTAAACTGATGAAATGCATTAATTTTGAATTAATCACTTTTAAGAGTAAGCTGTCTCTTTACCTAAAGCCACCTAGGTTCACAATTAATATTTATTCATAGGAGAACCACTAAAATTGCTTAATGTATCTACATTTAAATCCATTGAATTAAAAGAAATCATCTATCTGCACAGAAATTGCAGCGTCTCCTATGTTAGGTAGGGAAGAGGGCAAACAGGGCAAGCAGGGAGAAGCGGTTGAGGGAAGAGAGCAGGAATCAACCCGAATGGAGAGAAGAAACCATATTATCAGATACTAGTGGCTAGAGGCGTTTTCCTGGTCAGAGCACGTGCAGTGAGCAGTGACCTCAACTGACCTGGGGCTCATTACCATCTAATTAGCATTATAGTTTTGATCCCCAGTGGTTTTTTTCATGAAGGATTCTGGGAAGATGCACACATAGAAAGGAAGCTTTTATATAACCCCAACCTGTTAATTCCCCCAAGGCAGGAAACAGCAACTGATCCCACCCAAGAGACAGATGGGACAACCTAGTGAACATATAGAAGACTGTATGTACTAACACTTTGGGGTCTTCTCCACTGGCAGAGAATGACGCTTCTCTCCCTCAGAGAGGGGCTTTTGCTTTGCAATAAATGCTGTATGTGTGAGATTGATTTTTGTTTGTGATCACTCTGTCATTGGCTGGACTCAGTAACTCATTCCTGACACTGAGAACAGAGGACAGGATAACATTGAGACAGACCTAACATATCGACTAATTCATCCAGCCTGCTGGAGATTTGCTAAAACTGATTGAATTGTTTGAACTACTTACTCCAAAGACAGTGGGTACCTAGCATTCCATAAAAAACAAACACACACAATTTAGTACTTATCATGTGTAAGGCATTACTCAAAGTGACCTTCTAAATTAGGGTACTGCTAGCTTCCCCATTTGTAAAACCAGACAAGGGCACAGAGAGGTTCACAAGCTGTGGGGCCAGGACTCAAATCCATATACTATGTATCTATTCCCCAAAGTCCAAAGTCTGAGCTTTTAACACACTGCTATTCTGTCTTTCAACAAGTAAAGTTATTTTGGCTACACTTTCAGTTTTCAGGAGATCTTATAGCTGATTAAAAAAATAATTTCCTAAAACTTTCCAGATTGTGAAAGCACATAATGAAGGGAAAGCCGAACTCTGAATATAAACAAACAAGCCAACTGGAGTAGGTAAGGTCTTGGGTATGGGTGGAACCAGCTGAAGAAAACATGGCCAGAAAATCTGAGCCTTCCCCAACCTGGCAAACAAACACCATCAGAACAAAAACTACTTTCCAGTACCAGTGAAGGGAAAAAATGTTGGCAGGAAGTAGGGACATGTGGTAACTTATAATTACTCAGTTGAGGGGGAATGTAAACTAGGACTTACATAGACTTTGGATACCAAAGAAAACTATTATAAGGAAATTCTAGGAGACCAAATGTAAACTAAAATCATGGTCCAGGCTACAGCACTTCTCCACAAATGCATATTCAGAGGTGAAACTGAATCACCGAGGAAGACAAAGCAAGTAATTACATCAGCTACTTTGCAGGATGATATCCTAATAAAAATAAAACTGAGTTTATTAAAATTCAATTGTCTGAGTAGGTGCGTTTCTTCTGGTTAGAGAATTTAAATAGCAGCTTCTTATTTGAAAATAGAGAGCCTAAAAATATTCACTGACCAATATAAATGAATCTTAGGCTTCTCTGAAAACCTTTATTTAAGAAATATAATGCACCAATTACTTAAACAATAGGGTATTTTATATGTTGTGAAAGAATGCAGTTGTTTTTCACAGAAAATTTAGTTTTCTGTGAGTTCGATGATGGCCCAGATCATGGTGTGATTAAGCTGCTGGGTTCCCAGAAATTCAAAAGTAAAGCTTAGGCCACAGAGAAGCAAAGATGAATAAAACAGTTAAGTAGGAAAATAACATTTGGAATGACGATATAAATAAATATCAAACATTTTTTTGACCACATTGTTGAAACCATGACATATCTTCCTCACTTATATTAGTAATGTTTTTTAAATATCCCTACATCATTTAGAAATAAAGCACTGGGATATTAAAAGACAACTCATTGTCATTGAAAGACAATATTGCAACTTTATTTTTATTGTTGTTTTTAATTATGCTGGGTACATAATTGTTGTATATGTCTATGGGATACACGCATTGTTTCGATATGGCATACAATAATCAAACCAAGGTAAGTGAGTTATCCAACACCCGCAGCACTTACCATATATCTTTATTACAAACATTCTAATTCCACTCTTTTAGTTATTTGAAGGTATACAATAACATTGTTGACTTTAGCGTCCCTCTTGTGTTATCAACTACTAGATCTGGTTTATTCTATCCAGTTATATTTTTGCACCCATTAATCATCTTCACTGGTTACTAGAGGCTGGAGAGGGTAGTGGGGAGGAGGCAATATTACAACTTTTATTTGCATTTAAAAATATTTGAATTGTGTTCCTATGATGTATAATGTTTACATCTAAACAAATAAGGCATTATACTTTATTACTTTCTGAAAGATAGATTGGCCCTCATTTGGTCCATGTGTCAAGGTGTGGAGGCCTTCTTGCCAGAAGGTTGAGCTCCACCCAGTGGTGGGTAATTTTATCTGCAAACTTGCCTGGGCTGAGGTGCCACACGTTTGGCTCAGCATTATTCTGGATGTTTCTGTGAAGGTGCTTTTTGAATGAGATTAACTTAAGTAGGTAGGTTTTGAGTAAAGCAGATTATCTTCCTTAGTGTGGGTGGACGTTATCCAACCACTTGAAAATCTTAATAATACAAAGACTGACCTCCCCCAGAACAAGAAGGAATTGTCAGCAGGCTGCCTTTGGACTCAAGTTGTTGCTACTCTTCCCTCCATTTCCAGCCTGATGACCCTTCTTGCTGATCTTGCTGATTTTGTATTTACCAAGCCTCCATATTGTGTGAGACAATCTCTTAAAAACAATCAATATATCTCTCTGTCCTTCCCACACACCTGTGCACAGACACATACACACAGAGTGCCAAAAATATGTATATACCTTTTAAGAAAGGGAAAAAAAACTATTTGTGATCTTCAACTTATATTTGACTTCTATAATTATGAGAGGTTCTCAACATGACTGATATTCACCTTTTGTAATTAGTATATGTTGAGTGTTATAATTTTAATATATACATAGGGAGACATTATGTATTCACGTGTGTATACACACACACACACACACACACACACACATCCTGTTGATTCTGTTTCTCTAAAGAACCCTGAACAATGCACGTCTATGAAGAAATTGAGAGTGGGGTCCTCACTCATTTTCTATGTCTCAGAAAAACAGGATGCATTGCAATTTATGTGTGCTTAGCTAAATAGACTTACAGAATATATGAATCTGTTTTTAACTAAAATCATCTTCACGAAATGGACAAGTTGCCTCAAAATATTAGGTTATGTTTAAATTAAGTGTGACACTTCATAACCATATTCCAAGGAAAAAATAATCACGATCCAATTAGTATGAGATGTCTAACATTTAAATTGCCTAGAACTCTATTTGAAAAATGAATTTACATTAATGATGAACGATGCCTTAGGTACATACTGTGCTAGGGAAAAAATAACTCAAGGTTTTTAAAACTGATATTTGTGTAGTTTTTAATTGAACAGCAAGGGATGTGCATAAAATACACTTCAATAAAATGGATGACCATTTACTCAAAAAAGTACATGAATTTTAGATGACCATCAAGCAGAACAAGTTTTTAAAAAGTTGATTGGTCAAACCAAATGCTTTTTAGAGGGAGTAGATAGTTACTGGAAGGTTGTGCAAAGGGGCCTGTAGTGTTGGAGATGGTGTTTCTTGATCTCGGTATGATGCTATGGGTGTGTTCTGTGTGTGAAAATCTCTTCAGCTGTGCTCTCTGAACACGTACTTTTCTCTATGTTTATTAAACTTCACTAAAAAAGTTGAACAAGGCCAGGGTGGTGGCTCATGCCCAGAAGCCCAGCTTTTTGGGAGGTCAAAGTTGGAGGACCTCTTGAAGCCAGGAATTTGAGACCAGCCCAGGCAATATAGTGAGAGCCCATCTATTTAAGAAATAGAAAAGTTAGCTGAGTGTGCCTATAATCCCAGCTAGCCAGGAGGCTGAGGCAAGAGGATTGTTTGTGCCCAGGAGTTTGAGGTTGTAGTGAACTACAATGACACCAATGCCCTCTAGCCTGGGTGGCAGAGTGAGACCCTGTCTCAAAAAAAAAAAAAAAAAAAAGGTTATCAAGAAATGGCTTCAAAACTGGAATACATATTCCTATACAAGTTCTTAAAGAATACAAGACGCTAATTGGTCTGTCCGCCAACTGTAACTACAAAGGAAGAACATAAAAAACAATACTTTTTAACCATCCAGGAAAAAATTCAGATTGTTCAGAATTTTGCTTATGTGTTCATGTGGGATACTAGTCTTCCATTTTTCTTGAAGGGTCTTCATCAGATTTTGGTATTAGGGTAGTGCTGGCATTGTAATACATGTTGGGGAGTATTCTTTTAATTTTTTTTCAAAGACTTTTTATAGGATTTGTAATACTTCTTCCTTAGGTATTGGGTAGAATTTCCTCTAAAAGATATTTTTATAGGAAGGGTTTTAACTATAAATTCGATTTTTAAATAGATATTGGGCTTTTCCTGTGATCTACTTCTTGAGTGAGGGTTGGTAGACATTCAAGGATTTTTCCCTTTCATCTAAGTTGAGTTGAGTTTGGTGACATAAAATTATTCTTGGCAACATTTACTTAATTGAAGTTTAATTTGCTTTCTTTCTTCTGGTTTCTTAATGTAGAAGTTGAGGTTGTTAATTTGAGACCCTTTTTCTTTTCTAATATAGCTGTTGCAACTACTATGCATAATTTTCCCCTTAAGTACATCTTTAACTGTATTCCACATTTTTATTCAATTCAAAATATCCTCTGATTTTAAAAAATTCTTTCTTTGATGCAGGTTATTTTGAAGTGTTTTTTAATATCCAAATAGTTGAGATTTTTCAGATATCTTTATCTTATTAATTTAATTTTACTATGATTACACAACATATTTTTTATATCATGGATCTTTTCAAGCTTAAGAAGACTTGTTTTATGGCCCTAAACATAGTCTATGTTGGTAAATAACTAATGTGCACTTGAATACATATTTTACTGTTTCTGGGTGAAGCATTCTATAATTTTCACTGAGGTCAAGTTGGATAGTAATGTTATTCAACTGACAACAAAACTTATTGATTTTCTGTCTACTCATTCCATCAATTATTGGGAGAGTTGTGTTAAAATCTCCGATTATAATTGTGGATTTTCCTATTTCCTTTTACAGATTTAACAGTTTTTGATGCATGGAATTTGAAGATTTTATTAGGTTTAGCAACAAAATGGTTTTATTTTAACTTTTTATTTTTAATTATTTTGGGTAAATAATGGTTGTATATATTTATAGGGTACTTGTGATGTTTTGGATACAGGTATACAATATGCATTAATTATTTCTTGCTTTTCATTTTTTGTGTATTATGTTGTAATTTTCTTGGTTTGAGGTTATCATAAGGTTTGCAAAAACACATATATAACCCATTTCTTTAAGCAGATGACAACCTTACCTACAAAAAACAAAGAAACAAATAAACAATGAGATGTTTAAAAGAAACTCCACAGTTTAACTCTATCCTCCCCTTTTTGACTTTTTGTCATTTCCGTTTATATTTTTTTACTATCTTTTAACAAGTTGCTATAGTTGTTGTTTTTGGCAAGTTTGCCTTTTGGTATTCCTGCTCATGATATAAGTGGTTGATACTCCACAATTACAGCAACAGAGTATTCTGTGGTTATGTACCTACTATTACCATGATTTTTATACTTTCAGATAATTTGTTTTTGTTTACTAATATCCTTTTCTTCCAGAATGAATAACTCCTTCAAACATTTTTTTTTTTTTTTGAGATGGAGCCTCAAGCTATCCCCCTGGGTAGAGTGCCATGGCATCACAGCTCATAGCAACCTCCAACTCCTGGGCTCAAGCGAGTCTCCTGCCTCTGCCTCCCAAGTAGCTGGGACCACAG
>CAUYQV010140566.1:0-64582 GCA_963574575.1 Galagoides demidoff
TTTTTAGTTTGCAGATGGTCAAAGGATTTTGTATTCCAGCAGGAGTTCAAATCTTCTGGATCTTTTCACCAACAACTACTGGATTTTCTTTTCTGATTTTCTCAGCAGCATCAGCTTTGTAATTGTAAGAGCAATTGTGTATGTCTGAGTAACGGTGTACACCACAGTAAACATTTCCACATCGGCATTCAAACCCAGTAAGTCCCACTTTCTTCCTGTACATGAAACAGCGATTCTTTTTTCGTTTTGGTTTTTCAAGAGACTTGCTTTGCTCTTCAGAGGGCTGCTGTGCCGTATCTGATACTGAAGCTTGCAGATCTTCTGTTTCGGGTACTGCTTTATCCACAGAGGTACTGTCCACTTGGGAAGATGCTACAGATTCTGATAAAAGTGACTGATTTGATACAGGGCTTGGTTGCATACATGAAGATGTAGAGTCTAGTGTCAACTGAGCTTCTGGGACTCTGTGCACGGAACTGGTAAAGATTCAGACTACTGACAGAAGTTGCAGGTGGGCTTATTCTACCATTACTACTGTTCTGTCTTTGAAGATTTTCTTTATAGCATACTGAACACATGCCATTCGTGCAAGGGTTTCCATAAAATCTGCAGCCGCTGGAACAAAGCATAGGCACTTGGCTGTGATCAGTTTCTTGAGCCATGTTCCTCTGTTGCACACCTGGCGGCAGCTCTCTGCGCCTAACGCGCTGCCCGCCGCAGCCGGTGAATGGGAAAAGGTGAGGCCGCCAAACCCCTGCTTGCTCCGGCCCCGCCGCCATCTGCCCCTCAGTCCGCTGTTTATTAAACTTTTCTGTTTGGTTGTTTCGACAAATGATTTTTTAAAGGAGTAATGGGTGGATATACTTACAGATGACATCTCCACAGCAAAAATAGAAACCAAATGTCAATAGAATCATATTTTAAATGTGCTGAAAGAAAATAAGTGCAAATACAGAATTCTAAGGTCAGCAAAAATAAAAGCAAGAGAGAGAGAGAGAGAAAGAGAGAGAGAATTGAAAATTGGTCACCAGTAGAATGTCAGTGAAGAAAATTCCAAAAGATTCATTCTTCAGACAGAATGAAAATGACCCCAGATGGAAAGTCTGAGAGGTAAGATTAAACCAAAGGACAAGGAAAATGTTATTTGTATGGGCACATATAAATTAGCACCAATTATACAAAATAGTTGTGAAAATGTCTAAGGGTGTTAACATTCAAAAGTTAGAATCAAAATATCAAACTATAATAGCATTTACATTAGGAGGTAATTAATTGGAGTTAATGATACAATTTTTATATAAGTTATATAAGGGAAAGCATAAAGGTTTTCATTAATTTCTCTCTGTTTAATTATGAAGCATTTTTAATAAAAATTTTTATTTTTTCAAAAAATTTAGGGGTACAGGTGTTTTTGTATGTGTGTTTTATCATGTTAAAGTCAAGACTTTTGGTGTACCCATCGCCAGAGTAGTGTATATTGAACTCCATGCATACACTTTTATCTCTCAACCCTCTCTCAGGCTCCCCTCTTCTTCATTTCCAATGTCCATTATAGCTTTTTCTGACCATATGTATATATGTATATATATGAAGCATTTTTCAAGTAAACACTAAAGATTAAAAACAGTGTATTACTTCTAAACTTGAGAAAGACCTTAAAGTCAGAAAGGAAGACAAACATGGAAGAAATAGAAATTCCAAAATAAGAAGGTATAAGACATTCAAGGATCTGTATATCATAGTGTTGAAGAAGAATCATTGTAAGAACCATCATTATTTTATCTACCTTTAATAAAGAAGAAAACACTGGCACTGAAACTATTACAATGCTATCTGAACTCTTGGAATTTCTATCTTGTAATAATGTAAGAACTTTTTCACATTTTTTTAAAAGTCATGATCACTCTTGTGCATACAAAAGAAGGACATTATAAGTGAAATCACTGGGTGAATAAGTGAAATCACATATTCCTAAACCTTCTATGTATTTGGAATCTACCTTTTCTAAATCTTCCGACTCAGACTTATAGGTGCATTTACCCATATAACATAAAACTCTGTGCCATTAGGAGATTGGGTTACATAGCATTTCATTAAAAGGGTCCTACTTTATCACAGAGACTTTCTTTAAAGCTGTTAATAGCTACTTTATAGATGTTAACATTCACGCTCAGGCAATGACAACTACAACTTGGCCAACAGTGAATGCATACCCACTTCAGAGATGTCAAGAGGTAAAAAAATGTGCATCTAAAAACCAATGAAATACAGCATTAATTCTAGTAAATATAACTAAACACTTCAAACAAAACAAAAGCATAGTTAATTAAACACATGTATTTTTAAAAATACACAAAATATATCTATACACTACTTATGGGCTACAAGTAGACAATTCTCATTATTTATAATAGTTACACACCACAAAGTTCCCATGAGCACTGAATTAGCAAATACTGAACCACTGCTCCTAGTGGAAATATCCGTATGTGAGAAGAAGGCAGAAAGTGTCACCTTGTTCTACTTCTGTTGGGAGCATGCACATAAAGTGACTTAATTTTTTAAATGGTTTGAACATGTCCAAAAATGACTGTGAAAGTGCCATGAGTTTTCATTTTGAGGTTACAAATAAAGTTTAGCAAGTAGAGGAATTTGTGATTATGAAATTGACAAATAATGAGGATTAACTGTACTTCTGAAACAAAGGGACATGGCAAGGTTGAAAGATAATGGGTGAGAAGAAGTAAAACATGTAAACACTAACCCAAAGAAAACTATTGTGCATTTTTATTATGAGATAAATAGACTTTGACACAAAAATGTATTACTAGAGAAGAGAGTCACTTAATATTGAGTTTGAAAAGTTTCATCAATTCATTAAGAAGATGTATCAGTTTTAAAATTTGTACCCACAAGTAAAACCATATAGCTACCACCAACTGAATTTTGAGAAAGCCGACAGAAGCACACAATGGGGAAAGGACACCCGATTCAATAAGTTGTGCTGGGACAACCAAAGATTCACATGAGGAAGAATGAAACTGGATCCCTATCTTTCATCATATATGTAAACTAACTCAAGATGGATTAAAAACTTAAGTGTAAGACCTGAAACCATAAAAATTTTAAGGAAAAAACCATAGGAAAAACTCTTCTACACATAAACCTAGGCAAATAACTTATAAGAAAGACCCCAAAAACAAATACAGAAGAAATAAAAATAAATAAATGGGACTTAAGTAAACTAAAAAGTTTCTGCACAGGAAAGGAAATAATCAACAGAATAAATAGACAACCTTCCGAGTGGGAGAAAATATACACAAACTATCCATCCAACAAAGGGCTAATATCTAGAATCTACAGAGAACTCAAACAAAATCATAAAGAAAAATGAAATAACTCCATCAAAAGGTGGGCAAGAGATATGAACAGACTACTCTCAAGAGAGAACAGCCAACAAACCTATGAAAAAATGCTCAACATCATTGATTATCAGGAAAATGAAAATACAAACCACAATGAGATACCTACCTTACTCCTTTAGAATCAGCATTATTAAAAAGTCAAAAAACAATAGATGTTGATAGTTGTAATGAAAAGGGAACACTTCTACACTATTGATAAGAATGTAAAGTAATATAATAACTGCTATCCAAAGCAGTATAGAGATTCCTCAAAGAATTAAAAGTAGACTTGCTATTTGATCCAGTAATCCTACTTCTGGGTATCTACCCAAAGGAGAAAAAATCATTCACAAACACACCATGGAGTATGACTCAGCCATTAAAAGGAAATAAACATTATCTGTTGCAGCAACTTGGATGGAACTGGAAACCATTATCCTACATGAAATATTTCAGAAATAGAAAAACAGACTTTGGAAACTAAGAAGGAGGTAGACCAGGAAGGGCCAGAGAGATAAAAATTCTACCTTTCAAATACAATGTACGCTACTCTGGTGATGAGTACCTGAAAGCCCTGGTTCAGCATGATTTATCCTTGTAACAAAAATCACTTGTATCCCTACATTTTTGTAAATAAAAGTAAAATAAAATAAGACAGTTAAAGTAAGTTTTTAAGGACACAGTAACATAGCTTTACTATAAAGGAAATACTTATAGAACTAAAAGTTGAAATAGACAAACCCACAATAACAGTGGGAGATTTTAACAGGACTCTTTATGTAATGATAGGACAACAGACAAAAGTATTAGTGAGGTCACAGAAAATTTGAACATTCATGTATATGGTATTAGGATGACTGGTTATCCATGAAGATAAAAGAAAAAAGAGGCTCAGCACCTGTGGTTCCAGCGCCTAGGGCGCCAGGCACATACACCAGAGCTGGCAGGTTTGAAACCAACTTGGGCCCACCAAACAACAACGACAACTACAACCAGAAAATAGCCAGGCGTTATGGCAGGCGACTATAGTGCCATCTACTTCGGAGGCTGAGGCAAGAGAATCGCTTAAGCCCAAGAGTTGGAGGTTGTTATGAGCTGTGACACCATGGCACTCTACCCAGGGTGACATAGTGAGACTCTGTCAAACAAAAAAAAAGAAAGAAAGAAATTTACACCATGAACCATGAATAAAAATGACTTTCAGGGAGGCTGAAGACCCAGTTGTAAGATGCAAAACCAGGAAACTTACAGAAGAGAATAAAAGAGACTATCTTTATGATCTCAGGGTGGTTAAGAATTTCTAAAATAGAAAACAAATATAACTAATCATAAAAAGAAATAGAGAAACCAACCTTTGTTAAACTAAAGACTCTTATTTACTCAAATTTACTATTTTTTTAAAGTTAAATTACAAACGATAGTGGTGGAAAAAAAACACAATACAGATGTTTAACAAAGAACTAGTAGCCTGACTATAAGAAGAGCCATACAAAGCCATAAGAAAAAGCGAGTTTGATGGAAGTATTTCAGATTGCATGCGAAAACCCCACACTGTACCCCAGAAGTGCATTAATGTACATAGTTACCATTCAATAAAATTAAAAAGAAAAAAAAGAAAAAGCGAAATGTCCAGTTGAGGAAATAGAAAAGAGATTTGAATAAGCACTTCACAAAAGAGGAAATCTAAGCAGTCAATAAGCATGTAAAAGTGTGTTTAACCTCACAATTAGTCAAGGAAGTACAAACTAAATCCATGACTCCTATGAGACTTGCAAAATTAAGAAGTTTGATAATTCTCTGTTGGCTATATAAATTGAGACGATCACTTTGGAAAACAGTATGTGTTGTCTAAGAAAGATGAGGAAGCCGGAATCCCAGGATGGAGCAATTCCACTCCTAGGCATGAGTGGAATCTATGATATAGCACAACAAAATGGGAGAGAGCCACTCTCAACAGACAGAGCTGAGAATAAAAGCAAGATAGAAAAGCAAACACACAGGATGGTTCCATTTATATACCATTAACACTCAGGGAAATATCAACTGTTTTAGTTTTGAATGAATTTGCAAGATATAAAACTATAACAAAAAGTAAAGTATCATTGCCATGAAGTTGAGATTTTGGTTGTTTCTAGAAAAAAGAAGGAAGAGATGGCCATTGGGAGGGAACCATGAGTGTTCTGTTTTCCGTGGGTCTCCTCATACAACTTTCAGGCTTATAGGAAGAGGGGGAAACTGAGGGAAAGGGAACCATTTGTACTGTTCTTTTGGTGGGGAGACATCGTTCTCCAACCTGGAGGATGGAGGGTGTCACACGCCCATAAAATAAAAGAGTTATTTCAACCCTGGCCCTAAAACTGGCACATTGATTGGTCCAGGTTTCAGGTACCCTCGGTGTTACTTTTGCATTTGGCTATAAGACCTGTGTGCCTAAAGAAACCACTTCTGGATCTTTTTTGATTTTTATCCTGCACCAAGCTTGCCCTCAGGCAATGGAGATGGTGAAGGAATCGTAATGTCCACGTTGTGTAAGAGGCACCCATAAAGCCTTGGGGAGCTTCTACCGAAATGACTTGCCCAGATCCCCCAGCTGCAAGTGGTGCAAGGGAGAACATAGTGCAATTCAGATTTAAATCCATGTTTGTCTGGTTTCTAAACTAGGTGCAAGCCAAAGCTGCCTCTGCCTCCTTCACTTTTTGTTCTAATTTGCAATGCGATGAGATTTTAAAGTTTTAAAAAGAATTGGTAGCTCTGTAAGATGTCAAAGGAGCATTTATTTAAAATGAATAACTTTTCAAAACATGATTCATTAGCATCATTTAATATATTTCCAACTTTAGCCTCCAGGCAGAGCTTTAGATCCTCTGAATCATGTTTGCTGATGGTTCTCTTGCCTCTTCTGTTTTCTCTAATGAAGGGACATTCCTGAGAATTGCAGTCACACGTTTTGCTCCATCTCCCACAATTTAGTCCATTTCACTTTTAAAATGGAGATAAAATTATCTAAAGGTCTGATTGTTGGGGTCAAATTTAACAAAGCAGAGCCTATTATTAAGAGTCTTCCACGGAAGCAAAATAAACTTAATATCAATTGACGTAATTAGTACTATCCTTTTCAAATTATTACTCTATCCCAGTTCAAAAGTCTCTGAAATTGTGAACTTTCTCAGTTTTGAAATGGCCATTTCCCCAAAATAATATATGATCTTCATCTGCAAATCAGCATAAAAACAGATTTGGGTTTGGTTCCTAGTTTAGCAAATTAGGACTATTTTCTCTGATCTGGAGTTTTATTTTGGTTCAAATCCCTGTCCATAGCAGTTATTAAAGAAGTGAATGTCTTCAATGCTCCCAAATTCTAGCACCTGCCATTTAATGGAACTGTGGGGAAAGGCTCATCAGACCCAGTATTCACTCTGGGAACAATACGGGAATGGTATCTATTATGAAGTTCTTACTAAATACCAGGGACAAAGGGCATGTTTCCTTGTTCTACATTCCTCCTCTGGGGTCCCAGCTATCCCCTACTCCAGACTCAGCATGCCCAGCTGAGGCCAGCTGATCCAAGGGGGGTCCATCCTCTGCCCCACCTCATTTAGCTGCTGCCTACCAGGAACTACTTGAAGACTGGGTAACCCAAGTGAAAACATGGGTTTAAGTTTTATAGGGTGAGAAAAATTGAGGGGTGTGTGTCCTTGTAGCTTGCCTCAGATAGCTGTTTTGTCATTCATCTGTACAAGTTGTGCTTAGAGGTCATTCCTGTTTCTTGCCTCTTGCTCAGGCACATGGATGCCGTCCCACCCTATAGCTGTCAAGATGTTATTTTCCAGAGCTGTTTTGCAAGCCAGCTGTCCTGTAGTCAAAGTCTAGGGGCAGAGGAAGCAGCAAAAAGGGTAGAGTGGAGGGAACGGCAGGAAAGTTCTAAAGCAAAGGAAAACTGGGAATCTCTGCCATGTCTGTGTCCGTCCTTTCCTAAGGACAATCCGAATCTCACAGCGGGGCCATTGGCACAGAGACATCTGCTGTGGGATACATAGGCCCCTGGGGCCATCTCACATACTGCAAAGTGTCCTGTCTGAGTATGAAGCTCCATTACAGCAAATAGAGGGGCAAATGGCAACTGTCCTGTCTTTGACTTCTGGATTCAGCTGTTCCTGAAGCCAGAAGGGCTTGGGTTTTCCCAGGTTGTGAGCCATAAACTCACCAACTTAAGCACTTTGAGTTAAATTTCTAACAACTGCAACAGAAAGAAGCTTAATAAGCCATGCTTTATCACATTTGGCCCTGACAGCGAGATCTTTGAGGGGAATATGTTTATCCCCATTTTAAAGATGAGAAATTTAGCCACCCAGCTGGTAATCCATGAGGCCTCTGTCAAAATGAGATTTGACTCCAAATTATGTGTAAGAGTCCTGACTGCTTTCTGGGTTAATTCCTCTTCTCTGAATATAAGTATGAAATACCACAGCAAGAGTGAAGCCTGACCTAGTCGAAGGCCAGATGGATGGAGCAGCACAGAACCAGAAGTGGGTAGGTGCCTTTTCCAAGCCCAACAAGCTCCTAGGCCCAACCAAATTAGAATGTAGCTCAATAGAATCCAAACGTGCACCTGCCAGAAATCCAAACCCACCTGGCTCTGGGGAGTCAGCACTGGCCGGTGATGGTGGAGGTGGGCATGCGGCACCAAAGGCTATCTGCAAACTGTCACTGTGAGCTGCAGATACCATGTGGACTCACAGGAGCCTGCAGGTAGAGAGAAGAGAATAGTAAAGGCATAAAGATACAAAGTTACATGCCTGGAAATGGAAGCCTAGCACAAGCCAAGAGAGAGGCCAAGGGACCATAGTGTCCTTTGAGTTGTGTCACTTTGCACCAGCTTTCCAATTTCAGTTTTTCCTCAGGAAATAACCTGGATCTCACAGTGGGAAATTCAAGAATGAGACAGGATTAAAAGCCTAAGACCATAGCCCGTGTGTCCAGGCATTCTGTGGTCAACAGGCTGAGGTCCAGAGCACAGGCTGTCAATCTGCATAAGACAGAGAGCCAGTGATTCTGGCCTATCAAAGCTCTGCTTTAGCCACTCCATGTCAGAATCGGGGCACTCATTTTAGTGTTTCTGTAATACTTCTGCCCCCACCCCAGGCTATGGACTGGTTAGGAGTCTGTGACCTGTTAGGAAGTGAGTCACACAGCAGGAGTGGAGCAGCAGGAGAGTGAGGGAAGCTTCATCTGCATTTACGGCCTCTCCCCATCACTCACAGAACCCCCTGAGCTCTACCCCTGCCAGATCAGGGGCAGCATTAGATTGTCACAGAAGTGTGAACCCTGCTGGAAACTGTGCATGTGAGGGATCCAGGTTGCACATTCCTTATGAGAATCTAGTGCCTGATGATCTGAGGTGGAGATGTGATGTGCTTGAATCATCCTGAATTCATTCCCTGCTACCCTGGGTCCATGAAAAAATTGCCTTTTATGAAACCAGTCCCTGGTGCCAAAAAGATTGGAGACTACTACATAAGAGATCAGAGATCATCCTGCCCATAGAGTCACAGTGTGTCCGTTGACCCTGCCTCCTCTACCAGGACAGACACTTGCTAATTTGGGCTGAGTTCTGGCTGCACTACTCCCCTCTGCAGCCCACTATCCATAAGCAGCAAGTGCCTCAGTGGTGGACCCTGACCTGCTCACACCATTGAAGTCCTTCAGGATGAAGCTGGAGTAGCATGCATGTAGTCAGGCATGGCTTGGCCCTGCCCGGGGCAGGGAATAAAGGAGGGAAGCTCTTTGGCCCAAGCTCTGCGTTCCCTCAGAGTTTGAACAGATCATGATACAGACTCATAATAACAGCCCATGAAGGGTAGGTGCCCTGAAAATTTTCGGGACTTAGAAGTGTTTCAGGCACTTTGCAAAGTGCTTTGAAAATACTACTGGGTTTAATATTCACAGGAAGCTCTGTGAATATTAAACCCAGTAAACGCAGATGTGGGCCGTAAATGCAGATATGAGGTGAGGGCTTTATCTTTAGTTTGCAAGTGTGAAAACAAAGGCTAAGAGAAGTGGTTTTGCTCAAATTCTCACAAGAAGTAGATGGAATGTACAGAAATTGGTGATAACATAGTCTGTCCCGGGAAACACTGTCTTTCCACGTGCATCCTGCATTTCATGCCCTTAAACACATCCTACATCTCCTGCCATACAAATGCCCAATGCCCAACAGAGCAACACAACAGTACCACTTCAGAAGCATCGGCAGAGCCTCCCTCCACCGTTCGTAGCTATTCATCATAACTTCACTGCAAATGACTCAGATGACCTATGAACATTTCTTCCCATGCCCTGAGTGACATACAAACCAACCTCAAGATATCGAGAAAGTTAGAAATAAGTCAGCCTGTGGCCCACCAAGGCTGGGATGTGGTCTTTGTGCAATTGCTCCACAAAGTTAGGGGCTTGCTGGCTGTGTAGTTTATCATTATTCATTTTATGAAATGTTCATTCATTTACTTATTAACTCAACCAGTAATCTTTGGGCCACCTCTCTGTGCAAAACCTTCTGCTAAGCCCTTGGAATGTCAAGATGACTTCAGCACCTGGTATTATGGTGAGTAGGAAAGCCTGATTAGAGAAATAATTACAATCTGTGCTAAAAAAAAAAAATCTGTGCAATTAAAGGAATAATTACAATCTGTGCTAAAAAAAGGTTATGTTGCAATTAAAAAGAATGAGACAGAAGTATGTGAAATAGTAGTGAGATTCAAGGGTGTACTGTTGAGTAAAAAAGGATTTTTGTCTATTTTGTTCACAGGTACATTTCCATCTCCTAGAACAGGGATCAAGAAAGTAAGTCTCACAGGCCAAATCTGGCCTCAGCCACCCAAGTTCAAAATGGTCTCTATGTACGTAAAGAGTGGTACAAAAACAAGAACCCATGGGTCCTGGAGACCATCCATATCCAGCAAAGTCTAAAATATTTACTATCCCTTTATCAAAAGTTTGCCAAGCCCTGTCCTAGAACAATGCCTGAAGTATTTATATTTTAAGTACTCAATAAATATTCTTTGAATAAGTAGACATATATGTACCATAAGAATCTGCACCAAAAAAAAAATATTCTCTTTCTCTCATAGATACATACACAAAGTGACTGCACAGAAAAACGTCTGGAAGGCCATACTGTCAAGTTTCTCTGAAAGGTGGAGAAGGATCATGGGATTACAGCTGTGATCAAATGAATTCAGCCTTACTTGTAATGTGGAATTATGTTTTATAAGGAGAATAGGATTTGTGCATTACCTATATTATTAATAAATAGTACTTAAAAATATTCTTCCATTTAAAAAGAAGTTTATTTTGATGAAGTATGATACCTGGCCACCTGCCCAAGTTACTTACCTGATCTAAGCCTCAGTTTCTTTATCTGTAAAATGGCAATAAATATTGTGTGCAATCACCACTCAGTGTTTGTTAGGTCTGGTTACTGGTGAAACAGAAGGGCAGGGCAGGGCAGGGAAGGGAAGGGAAGGGGCTTCCATTCTGAACTCCCTGACTCAGGAATGACATAACCCCAACCAGAGTCCTGGTAGACAATTAACTACCTGTCACTGCCACAAAACCGTGCAATTGGTAGCAAGTCCCAAATCTTCTTTAGAAAAATGTAGTCATTCAAATACTGCAATTACTTCATTACTAGTCTTCTCTGTTCTATCCTTTCCACCTTCCAATCTGTCCATCCCAGAGTGGTCATTGCATCCTGCTCACAGGCCCTTCTGCTCCTGTACCATAAGGGCCACATTCTGTGTGTGGTATCCAAGTTCTGCCATAACCCAGTCACCCCTACTCCCACTGCATCTTATGTGTGAGTCTTTCTCTTCCGTGGGAAACATGCTTCTAGGTTTCTACCTAGCTGTTTGGATCTCTCTGGCATACGCTTTTTCACCCTACCTAATTCCTAAATATTGAACTGTATTTTGACCATCTCCTCTAGAATGTCTTACTCTACTCAACTCACCCACCCACCCACCCATACATACATACATCCATTCATCTATCTGTCCATCCATTCATCCATGCGTTTTTCCTTCATTCCTTCTATCCATCCATCCACCCACCTACAGTAAACATTCACTGAAGACCTACTATGTCCTAGGAATTCCAAAAACCCTTGAAATGCAGGGATCATCACCTTGCCCTCTAGTGCATTAGAATCCAAAAGGAAGGGAGTATGGTCTCCACAGGGATTTCCACATTTTTAAACCCTCTATGTCTTTTCTTTTCTTTCTTTTTTCTGTCTTTTCTTTTTGTTTTCTTTTCTTTTTTTTTTTTTTTGAGACAGAACCTCAAGCCGTTGCCCTGGGTAGAGTGCTATGACATCACAGCTCACAGCACCTCCAACTCCTGCCTCAAGCGATTCTTCTGCTGCCACCTCCCAAGTAGCTGGGACTTGCAGGCACCTGCCACAATGCCAGATACTTTTTGGTTGCAGCCGTCATTGTTGTTTGGTGGGCCTGGGCTGGATTCGAACCTGCCAGCTGAAGTGTATGTGGCTGGTGCCTTCGCTGCTTGAGCCACAGGCACTGAGCCTAAATGCTCTATTTCTACTTAATTTTTATCTCATCTTTTTTCATTTCACACATACTTTGTGTGTGTTTTAAAGCATAAAATACATTTATTAGTATAGTGGTACAACCAGACAATGTGTAAAGTAAAAAACACACAACAAAGGAAATGCTCGTTTTGCTTATTTAATAGAGCTATGTAATCAAAAATATTATACTAGCCCCGGGAGAATACTAATGGATTTCAGGAAGGTGGTCACCCTACCCAGAGCCACAGACCAGTGTACATTTCTCTACATGGGGCATTATAAAAGTTTCTAGATACATGAAAATCCAGAAATGTCAAATCTGCATGGACAGAAACACATGAAACCCAGCTAGTTGAAACTAGCACTGGTGAATCAGAAGAGATGCTATCGACTGAGTTTCTTGGAAGTAAAATAACGCACCATAAGTTGGTCTGTCTTGAAACTTTTGTGGTGACCCAGGTATTAAAAGTATGCGTAGTATCTTCTGATTGTCTGCATAACATCAGGATGAAGAACTCAGGCTCTGGAGCCTGTGCAGACTGAGTTGGTGCCACTTAATATCTGGGTGACCAGGCTTCCTAGCCTTTTGGGTAACAGTTGTGGAAATTCGACAGGGTAATACGTGAGGTGCCCTTACAAGAGTATCTCTACAGCTCAGCACTGTGTGTACTGTCGTGCTCAACTGCCTTGCCAGGCTGAGATTGTCGTCTCCTCAGTGTTAGCATAGTACTCTGTACCTAGTAGACACACACATGACACATGATGATAAAATCTCACAGCTCAGGGAATTTTGGAGTGGCTCCCTTGGTGAGCACCAGACAGCTCATCAGCACATGGCAGAGAGCCGCACTCTGAAGTGGCTCCCTCGGCTGGAGCCCAGAGACACATATGGTGCTGGGAAGCCATTTCATCCTGTCTCAGGTGTTAATTACAAGCTTCTAGCAACCAAAACTATGCAACGACACTAAAGAGAAGAAATTACACTATTTTTAGCAACATTTTGACAGCTATGTTAATATACAATAATTTCTTTACCGTCTCCATCTACCAGCTGATCACCGCTTACTATCAAACAGATTGGCCCTCGATTCTGCAGAGATAGAGGAACAGAGATGGGAGATGGCTCTTTTCCAGAGCAGATCCCCAAGAACAGGGTCACTGCCTTTGTAACAGTCTCAGCCAGACCAGCTGCTTATCGCTCCGTGGAAGTCAGACCTCCTTTTCAATTTCTACCTGCAAAGTCTTCTGAAGGGCACAGGATAGTGAGACAGCCCGTGGCAAAACAACTGGAAACACGATACTTGGAGACATCAAGACCAGGTGTAATGTGAATAACTTAGCTGTTTCTTCTCTCTCGAATTGTTACTTGTGGTCCCCGTAGTGGACGGCTGTGCCTCTGCTAATCACAGGGATCCAGACGAATGCAAAGGAACATTTTCACATTAACAAATGAAGACACTCAGAATTTAATCAGGTTTCTGGATTAGGGAGCCCCAGCTGACAATTCTCATGGGGTGGGGCCAGTGCAGCACTTTGCCATGGGGGTGTTTGTGGTAGAATGAGCCAGGCCTGGACGTGTACCCCTTCCCGAGAGGCATTGCTCTAGCTCCACTCAGTGACATGAACAGTCCCTTTGCAATCAATGAGAATGAGAAGGGAGCTTGTAGAAGGAAGGCAAGAAAAGAAAGAGGGAGGGTGGAGAAAAGAAGGAAGGGAAGAAGGATGGAAGGAAGCATGGAGGGGAAAAGGGAAAAAGGACTGAAGAAGGTAAAGTGGAAAAGGTATTTTATTAAGGCATAATTTTCCAAAGAACAAAAGCAGTGTCCATGATGTCTTTATAACCAATAATAGATTTTAATATTCGCCAATGGCACTTCTAAGACAAGACAATTTTTTGACTATGCAAATAAAACATTTTCAAGGTATATTTTCCTAGCAACACAGCACTGCAGTCAAGAGCTCTGATGTGCTGGTTAGGCAGCTCAGTTTGGTTCTTAGACTCACTACTGACTAGCTGAAACAAGTGAATTCACTTCTTTGCTACCTCTGAAATTATACTTGGACTTAATTCATAGCACTGTCTGAAAAGTAAGTAAAATTAATTCACTTTCTTGGCTTAGTACAGTGCCTGGCACATAGTAGATACATAATTACTTTAAATAAAAAGAGTGTCTATCAAAGGAGCCCATTACTGGCTAATTAGGTCATTGTGGCTTGTGGAGCTGAGAAGTAGGTTTTCAAGGGCAGTGAGCCTTTGGGGAATGAGAACCAACTGGGTGCTGGGGATTCCTGAAAGGGCACAGTTGGGGAGGGAAGGGCACTAGAAATGGCTTCTCTACCAAGGCTTATGGCAGCTCTACTTGAAGACCATAGAAGCATTCAAGAGCCTTCACATCTACCCACAGTATGCACACCATCAAGGACAGCTCTGGAGAAAACAGCCTCTTGAACCTTTGGGAACTGCCAAAAAGTTCATTTTGTGCTCATCTCTCCAAATCAAGATTCACTTGGCAAGTGACAGTTCCGACCCTAATAAAGTCACTCATTCAAAAGTCGGGGGCTGGAAAGTGTTTTCAAGAGGAGGCTAAAACTCCAACACTCAGTCATACTTTCTTTTTCTCCTGATGTGCTTCAAGGTTGACACCTTTTGTGCGTTGGAGAGATGACTAACTCCCCTCTGATCATTTTTATGTCTCAAATCAGTCCAGAAGCATCTTCCTTTTTTATCATTCCTCTTGTGTGAACTATAGTTCCAAAGCTGCTAATTAATGTGTGATATGGTTTCACTTCAAAGTTTTCTGTCTTGTTTTTTGAGTCTTCATTAGCTTTTTAAGTCTTTTTTAATTTATAAATAAAAAAATGTATATAACATGTACAGCATGATGTTTTGATATATGTATGCATTGTGAAATAGCTAAATCAAGCTATTTAACATACGGGTTATGTACTTATTCTTTTGTAGGGCAAACACTGAAAATCTACTCTCTTAGCAAATTTCAAGTAATAATATGTTGTTATTAACATCCTCACCACCATATGCAATAGATTTATTGATTTTATTTCTCCTGTCTAACAGACATTTTTCTTTTTTGACCAACATCTCACCAGTCTGCACCCCCCACCAGCCTCAGTTATGTTCGTAGGTCCCACAAGTAAGTGAGATCCTATAGTATTTGTCTTTTTAGGCCAGGCTTATTTCACTTAGTATAATGTCGTCCAGGGTCATCCAATTGTTGAGAATGACAGAATTTCCTTCTTCTTCAAGACTGAATAGTATTTCTACCCTGTGCCCTTAGGCATTTTCCTTATCTATTCATCCTTTAACAGTGTTGAGTTGAATCCATATCTTGACTATTGTAAACATGAGAGCAGAGATATCTCTTTGACACACTGATTTTATAGCCTTTGGTTGTATTCTTTTTATTTGGAAGAAAAGAAATCTCTAAATGCTTTGGGTTCTACATTTGATGTAGTTGAAAGGGCTGTGTCTTTCTGTTAAGAAACCTCTCCACATCTTGCCTTGTTTTAGGTTGCCCTGGATGCCAATAAATGAGATACTTGGATGCTGCCACCAGCTCAGAAAAGCTTAGTGGCACACACAGGCCTGGAAAAGAGGACCCTGACAGCTTCATTCGTAGGCTATCCAGGAGACCACAAGTTTCATCTCCTTCTGATTTAAAGACTAACCATGCTCCTCACTCTCTTTCTAAGGACCATGTTACACATTAATCAGTGGCTTTGACTCTACAGTTCACATAATAGGTATGATGAAAAATGGGAGATGCTTCTGGTCTCCCTGATTTGATACATAAAAACAATCAGAAGGGAATTAGTCATCTCTCTAATACACAAAAAAGTGTCAACCTTGAAGCACATCAAGGGAAAAAGAAAATATGACTGAGAGTTTGAGTTTAGCCTCCTGACAACACTTGCCCGGTGTGACACAAGCATTAAGGCCCAACCCCTCTTCCCCTTCCTGCTTCCCCAAATATGCCTGGCTGCCTTTGTCCCTGTAGTTCTCATGCCACCTTCTCTGCCTGGAACCCTGTTCATCCAACAGGGACTAGATCATAGGCTGCCAGTGCTGCTCTGGAGCATCCTCCTCATCTCTGTGCTTCCACAACACCTTATACGTTCTTTCACTCCCAGAGGTTCTTAGTGAGGGCTGTAATAGTGCCCCTATCCCATGACATGGCTGCTTGGGCTGTCACATGACTGGCATTTTGTGAACAGGGATCCAGGGTGCCAAACATCCTCCACTGTACCACAGGATGATGGCAAAACAGCAACTTCTTTCTGGGAACACCAAAGTGTGTTCTAGAAAAATTGCCATGTGGCTGGACTGAGCCTTCGTGATTCATAACTGACCTTTCAATAAATGAATGAGTGAATGAATGAATGGATAAATGAAGGAGGGAGGGAACGTATCGCCTATTTTGTCTCTTGATCTTTCTTCTGTAATGATTGTCCTGAAAAATTCTTCTAAGAGCTCAGGGCCAGGAAAAGGTTGTTTCCGCTGCTGGACTAGAAGTTTCTTTTCAGGGTGTCCTGCCCCTTGGAGAATCAGCCCATAACAAATAGCAGGGCCCAGAGGCCAACCATACAGAACAGGGGTCCCCCTCAGCCCTTCTCTCCTCCTCTTTATTGATGCTGCCTGGCTCCCCAGTGGGGCCATTCCTGGAGTGTGGCACCCCAGGGGGCCTTTTTGGCTCTCTGCCCTCTGCTGTGCCTGCTGCCTGGTCCACCTCTCATTCTGCCTCTTCGTCACATGGCTGCTTAGCCTCACTTCACGTTTTTCTGTCCCCATGTGATGATTTGCTCAAAACCCCACAAATGGTTCGTGAAGTCCCATAGTTCTCTGAGCAACTGTTCTGCTTTCTGTATCTTCTTTTATACCTCTTTAATGACCTAGGTTAACTCAAGAACTTTATCCTTTAGCTTTGAGATTCTTCCTTCTCCATGGTCTAATCTATTTTTGATACTTTCCACTGCATCTGTACATTCTCTGATGCATGCCCATGTAGGAGAAAAACTCTTTTTAATTCAATCTGGGGAGGACAGTAATGAGAGAGGAGGATGGAGATGCTCTCTGAATGGGCATGGGTGGGGGTGTTTGCCACACCTTTTATGTTAACCACAAGGGGAACTCTGTGGGGCGGTGCCTATAGCTCAAAGGAGTAGGGTGCCAGCCCCATAGCTCAAAGGAATAGGGTGCCAGCCCCATATGCCAGAGGTGGTGGGTTCAAACCCCAGCGCTGGCCAAAAATTGCAAAAAAAAAGAAAGAAAAAAGGGATTCTACCTAACAAAATCAAATATTTTGACCTGGTTGTTTGTACCCTCACATTAACCTGAAATAAATTGTGCTTAAAAACAAAATAAAACCACAAAGTCGCAGGCTAGGAGTGTCCTGGGCTCTTTCCCCTTACCATTACTTCCAACTGTACTCTTCCTACTATCAGACAATGGGAACTGTGTGATCTGGTATGTTTCCCTCTGTCTATGGCCATGCCACCCTGGACTTGCCCAGTCTCGACTGGTGTGTCTCCCTCCTTTCCTTGGCTGCCAGGGAATTCAGAGCTGGGTTTCATGCTTAATGCCTCTGTTCAACCCAGCTTTCTGAGTGGAATCATTTCCCTCCTCTTTATTTCTTAGCTCTTTTAGTGTTTAACTTAAACATTTTATTTTTGTGTATCTGCTTCATTTGTTATAAAGCTGGTAAGATCTAAAGAAAAAAAAAAGAAAGGGGAAAACTCTGGTTTGGTTGCAACCCTTTATTAAAAATACTATTCTTGGCCGGGTGCAGTGGCTCAGGCCTGTAATCCTAGCATTCTGGGAGGCTGAGGCAGGTGGATAGCTTCAGCTCATGAGTTCAAGACCAGCCTGATCAAAAGAGAGACCCTCATCTCTACTAAAATAAAAAACTGAGGCAAGAGGATCTATTGAGCCCAAGAGTTAGAGGTTGTTATAAGCTATGATGCCATAGCACTCTACCCAGGGCAATAGCTTGAGATTCTGTCTCAAAAAAAAAAAAAATACTATTCTCATTCCATACAACTTCTTCATGGAAAAGAAAAAGCCAGCCTAAGCTTAATGCATGTAGGTTTAGCCTCCCAAACTGCCTCAGACTCCTACTTGAGCCTCCTTGTCCGAATCCTTTGTGGCCTGGAGGGCCAGTTTCTGCCCTCTCCCTATATCTCTAGCTCCAAGTGCCAGCTGGTCACTGAGACCAGCCCCAGGCCCTGGCCACAGAGTCCTCCTCCTTTCTCTGCCCACTGCCTCCTGAGGACCTCCCAGCTCCCGAACAATCACCCGGAGCCTCGCCCTAGTGGGAAGGCTCTATCTGGGTGTGACAAGGACAGGGCAGGGATCTTTCCTCCTCTGTGGAAATTTCTGTGCTTTTCCCAATTTTGGTTAGCTGTGTTTTCAGAAGAAGAAGGAGGAGGAGGAGAAGGAGACAAGGAGGAGGAGGAGAGGAAGAATGAATACTTATTTACTCTTCTATTTATAAAGCAATATTCCTTGTGCCTTGTACTCATTCTCTTATTTAATCCATCTATGAGAGGAAACCACTTTATTCTTCATTTTACAGATGAAAAAACTCTAGTGCACATATTTTTTATCTGCATCCAGGACATGAGTTCCAGGAGAGTAGGTAAAGATCTTTTGTGCCACTCTCAGCATCTGTCACAGGGCCTGGCATGGAAGTTTAACATGTAACTTCTGATTAGATCAATTAATTGATCATCAGAATGAAATTTCTCATGTCCCAAAGCAAATCAAGACACTTCTCCAGTGGAATGAATTAGGTCAGGGAGTTCTGAACCTCAGCTGAATTTGATTCAGCCTAAGGACACCCCGGCCTATAGGACTTAAGCTCTGACATGGATCAGTCTGAGGAGTTAGACTGAGGTCCACTGAGCTGCAGCTACGGCTCTGTGCTGGGCTGCACAGCTCTGTGGGGCTCAGGGGCCAGAATCCTGCTGGGACCTAGCCTCCCTTTTCATGGGTCTTACAGCACCCTTACAGTTTTCTTTCTCATTCTCTGTTCCCACTAGGAGACTGTGAGAGCCTTGGTGGACTGTCACAGAATAGAAGGCAAGAGAAGAAAGGAAGGAAGGAAGGGAAGGAGGACATAGGTAGTTTAATGAGTGAATTTCGAGGTAGCACATATATCAGGCTCCAATACCTTGGTTTTAGAAAGTATCATTACTTGATGGGACTGAGGAACAAGAATCATATAATAAATAAACATAAAGAACCTTCTGGAAAGGAGACTGAAGAGCATTAAAGGCCAGGATATGGAAAGGCAGACTTGTAATGATCAACTTGTGGACCCCACTATTCCTCGGAGGAACAGCCCGGGAACCATCATTATTCCTCTGCCCTGAAAGCCACTCTTTGCTAAGTGATGCGCCCATTTTTCCCATGGCTGCTCTACACTCTTCTCATATTCAGGACTGATTTGCTCCCCCTCAGCATGAGTGCACACACACACACACACACACACACACACACACACACGACTGCCAGCAGCTGAAAACTTAAAACAAAGGATCTACACAAAGGAATCATGTCCCCCTCCCTTTCTTTTTTGAAAGAATTTCACCCTCTGTAGTCCTGTATGGTTCTTGCATAAATTACCATGAGAGCCCATCCTGCCATGGTGAGCTTGCCTGACTGCCTTTGCTCCAGCTTCAGATCTGCCAGTTAAGCTTTAAGCATCTTGAAAAACGTATTGTCTGGAATGAAACAACCAATTATGCTTTCAGGTTTTGTGGCATAATATCGCAGAAACCAGCAATTACAGAATCAGAGTGGCATCAAATAGGGTAGAAGGGAGTTAGCAAGGATTATTCTTTAAATAGCAGTTACATGAACTCATAATAAATAGGTATTAAGTGTTAAATGTATGATAAGTAATTCTTGACAATGTAATTATCCAAACAGAAGAGGGAAAAGTGGCAAAGTGGCATTGTCAACCTCTTTTGTACATGGCACGCTCAGGGAGACACAGATGTGGAGCGAATTTGTCTTTGTTCCAGCCTGCATGGGAGTAAGAACACAGAGTTGGGCACTGAAGGGAATTTGGCTGGTTCCTAAGAGATGGCAGGTTTTCAAAAGAGCAAAGCCCTTTTCCATTGGTCAGGTTGTGGCTAACCAGAAAATTCCATGACAACAAGCTCTGCTGGTATAAAGCCAGTGAATCAAATGAATTTATGGAGTCCCTGATAAGAAATAATTTGAATGAATGTACCTAGCCTTATGACTGGCAAACAGTAGATGTGTAGGAAATGCTTGTTGAATTTATCTGGCAATTAGAATTAGAAGCAGGGCTTCTGTGTAAGGCTATATACATTGTGCATTGCACAATTCAGAGAGGAATTTTCAGGTCGACCATGATATGAATAGTCTGTCTTGGAGCTGGGAGAAGCTATGACCCTGCTTAGAAAGGACAGTAGAATTTATATCTTAGTATTTCAATTTGATTATTATCAGAGGGAATCAAAATTCACTCAATCAGTGGTTTTCAGTAATATTTTTCAATGAGTAAGAGTGAGGGTCTATTGCCAGCCTACTTAAAGTCAAACAGAAACATCCCTTTCAAGCTGTGTGTCTTTGAGAAAATTATTTAACTTCTCTGAGCATATATTTTCCTACTTATAAAATATGGATAAATAATAGTATCTATTTCAAGAGGATATTTATAAGGATTAAATCATATAATGTATTAATGAGTTTTTGAATACTCATAATACATATTCCCTTTTCCTACTAGACACTCAGCTAGACTACATTTCTTAGTCCCCTGACACTTAGGTGGGGCCATGTGACTGAATTCAGACCAATAGGATGTGAGTAAAAGAGAAGCCTGACATGTCTCAGCTTGACCCAGAAGATCCAGCACAGAACTCCAGAGTCCTGAAGGGTGGCAGAACAACAAAATGGAAATAGCTTGGGTCCCTGAAATACTACATGGACGAGAACCTCCTCCTTAATCAGACACACTGACCAAGAAGTAAATTTCTATTATATCAAGCCACAGAAATTGTGGGTTCATTGGTTATAGCAGTTACCATTATCCTAACTAGCATATACATTTAGAGGACTTCGTGTTTTAACCACATTGCCTTGGGGAGGTGTGGTGAGGCCAGACACAGATCAAAGGAGAGAAACCTGCTTGGTGGTCTGGCTAAAAGCAAGTATCATGCATTCCCTGGGGCTGACTTTCACCTACAGTCCCCAGGGAGTAACACAGGGCCACCATTTCCTTGAATCCTCCAGGAGGCAGACAGAAAAGGGGGACACTGGAGGCAAGCACCTTTGCTGTGGTTTCCTCAGGAAGGAATCTCAAGTCTGGGTAGGTAGGCTTGAGATTGGCTAGTTGGAGTAACTGCAGTGGGCTCTGGGACCTAGGGGCTGTCTCTGGTTGTGTAAGCAATTAGAGCAGGTAGACATTGTCCTAGAATATGAAAACCCAGTAAGGCTGGGAGTATGGACATACCCAGCTCTTTAATAAAGAAACTGGATGGCCTCTAGCCAGGGCCTCAAAACTGGATCAAGACAGCACTTATGAAAACTCCATTTCAGGATGGCATTTGATAGGCACTTGTGGGAGGGAGTCAGTTACCACTCTGAGTAGCGGGGCTATCTTGCATGCCAATTCTGGAGCTACCTGTTGGGCTTACAGAGATAAAATAGTGCTGTTGTGCCAGTTCATACAAGTGGCCAACTACACAAAAAGGTGACTGGGCTGCCAGAGCGGCCACATGGATAAACCACATGAAGGGACTAGGTAGAGAGAGAGAGACAAAGAAGTCCAGCTGAGCCCAGGCCTCCAGCACTTCTTCCCCAGGTGCCTAACGTATCACTTGCCTTGAGAAGCCAGCAGCCACATTGTGTGTGGTCTACACTGTGAGGAAAGGAAGCTTCCTGCCAGCAGCCATGTGAGCAACTCTGGGAGTGGATCCTCCAGTCAATGAAGCTTTCAGAAGACTGAAGCTCCAGCCAACAGCTTCCATGCAAACTCAGAAGCCAGCTCCACCCAGCTAGGCTCCTGGATTCCTGGACCTGAGTCTGTATAAAATAATAAATATTCATTTTATTTTGTTTAAAAATAATCTTTCACTGCCTTTGGGATGCTCATAGTTATTTGGGAGAGAGAGTAATGAGTAGAGCACACAAAGAACTTAGAGAGGCACCCTCTACTTAGGGGCTGAGGTTAGAGCAAGCGACAAAGCCGGCAGGCAGCACATGTACCAGCCTTACAGGATGAATAGGAGAGAATGCCAAAGAAGAGGCAGTGGAAAGATGTGCCAGGAAGAGGGAACAGCCTGCGCAGGAGCACAGAGGCAGAAAGGGCATGGCGCATAGCCAAGACACCAAGCAGCCCATGTGGTTAGAAGATAGAGTCGTTCAAACAGAAGCATCTACATGAGGCTCTGTCAAGAAGAAACTTGTGGGTCTTTGGAAAGAGTTTGGTCTTTATTCTACAGGTACCTAAGGGTAGTTGAGAATTTCAGGCAAATTTACTTGTGCATTTTTAAGCTTATGATTTTTTGTTTTAATATTATTTTGCTTTTCAAGGATGTTTATTTTTGTTGTAACCTATAGTTACTTATTGTAGAAGGACCCTCCATATCACATAATCACAGAATCCTAAAACTGGGATGGAACTATATAGTTCACTTGTTTTCTTTTTTCTATGATACAGATGAAAAAACTTAAGGTCCAGAGAAAGAGAAGGAGTTACCCAATGCTTTGCTTCATAATGTTCATGTTCCTCAAATAGTCTTTACTCTGCAAACACCTTTGTGTACTCCAATCTTACCCATTCTTCAGGGTCTAAATCAAAGTCTTCTTTCTCCAGAGAAACTTCTCTGATAGTGTTGTCAGCCTCCCTGTCTCACGTCTTGGCCCTAATGTCTCTCCATACAAGAGGTAGAGTCACCACATAAGTCAACATGTGTTATTTTCCTGTTCACAAGCAGGGGAGATTGTTGCCATAATGGCTCCCAATTAATCACAATTCTCTGTTTCTTTGTCATTAGGTAGACTGACTCTTGGTTTTTCCAACTGACTTTCTGAAGTCAATGGAACCACAGAAAATATAAAGCAAGAGAAACTTACAAAGTGCTTGTGCATGGGGACTTTCCCTAGCTTGCAGCTCTTAGAAACCTGGACCTGCATGTGAGCAACTTAGCTGATGAGAAACATGAAGCCTACTTGTCTCTGCTGCCTAACTGACATCCAGGCATCTAGCAAACTCCTATAAGCAAAGATGCCTAGCTCACCATAGATGAATCATTTCATCCAGTCAAACCAACAGAAGAATCAACATGCTGAGCACAGCCTAAATGGCAGGCTTGCAGAATCAGCTAAATTAGTTGTTGCAGAATTAGTTGTTAGTTTGGTCACTAAGTCTTGAGGTAATGTGTTTATATGAAAAATCTTAATGGGTATATAATCATACATTGAACAAAATCCAGAGTCTTTACCATTGCCTACAAAGCCCTACATAACCTCTAAGATCTGAAACCATCTTCACATCCACAGCTTACTATCTACATTAATATAAGTTTGCCTTTCCACATCTTCATAAACATAACTTTACTAGTCCAGAAAACTCTTGCCTAGAAAAATGAAAATTGCCATTTACTGTTTATTCTACAGAGTTCCTGAAATACCATCAACTCATCACAATAGAAAGCATCAAATGATGATTTATGCCCTAAGATTCTTTTTACCCCTTACTTAAATCCTCTCCTTACAGTATCCACCAGTCCTCAACTATTGTCTTTATCCAGTTCTAACCAGTTAAAGATAACCAGTTCTTTCTCTCATTGAAAGACTTTCTTGAAACAAGACTTGCATATGTCAGAAATTTCATGGCTACCCTGACTTTGGCCTTCTCCATCTGAGGCACAACTAAGAATCTAAGAATCTCTTGAGATAGCATCCTTCCTTATTTGGACAAGAATAAACTCAGCTTTTATCAACAGGTGGCTTTGGTGATATTTCAGCGAGTCTGTACCCATCATGTCTATTTTCTGCTCCTTACCCCACCCTTTGTTAATACCACCCACCCACACTAGCCTACTTGTTAACATGGCAGTATTTATTGTTTCCAAAAGTTTATGCTTTTACACTTTCTGTGATGCACCACTGTTGATATTTGCCTTTTTTATCCCACCCTTCATTTAGATCTGTCTTCATATCCCACTTCCCCAGACAGATCTGCCCTAAGGTTCCTCTTATACCTAACTCACCAGAATCCTTTACTCTTTAGTATCTTTATCTTACTTTATTTTTAATTTTCTTCAAGGCACTTATCTCTACTAAAATTAGTGTATGCACACACACAAACACCCCCACACACTCACTCCACACATTTATGTGTCTATTTGAAGGTCCAAGAGGGAGAACACACTGTCTTCCCTCTGCACCACTGTAAGCTCAGTGTCTTCAAGATACAGGCTCAGTACATGTTCAATGAACATTCAATGCTCTTTAATTTTGTTAGTGTTACTGTTGTTTTTGTCATCATCTCATTCTGTGCTACGCTTTTCCTCTCCAGAACCAAACTTCCATTGGTTTCCTATTATTAAATCCTTCTGCGATATCACTGAGATTCTCTTTTCAGAGGAAATAACCCTCCCCCTCAACACACACACACACTTCCAGTCTCATCACTGAATCTCTGCTTTGTCAGCTTCCTTAATGGGGATTTGGCCCTCTCCTAAAGCCAACAATTTCCTGGCAGCTCTGTGAATGGAGACTGCTCATACTCATATGCACTCACTCCACGTGTGGGGAACTGGGCTGGGCATTTTATCACCCCCCTCATGTCTAGATTTTCACTCTTCAACCTAACATGAAACTCTTCCTCCTTTGCCTTACACAGCTGTGTTTCCTAGCCCTTCAGCCTTCCTCACTACTAGTCCTCTCTTTATCCACCCATCATCCCCCTTTCCTCATTAAAGACTTGGGTTCATGTTTCTCATTATCCAGCTCCCTTCCTCTCCCCAAGCCCTGTGGTATCAAGGTGACTACAGCATCTCATGGACCCCCATACATCCAACATCAGTTTCAAGTCTGATGTCCTTTTCATCCATGTTATTTACCCTTTATCCTTATCACTTAGTCATTTCTATGGTGATACTCTGGGCTTCACATGACCTACAGCTCTTCTGTTGAGGACATAGTAAACCCAAACCTGGTATTTACTGAATAAACTCTCCTATCTTTCTAAGACTCTTGGTTGGTTTCTTCTACCACATCTGATTGTCAGAATCAAAAAGACCTCAAGTCTCTTGAGTTCTTGACTAGCTCATTCTCATCCCTCTCCCCTGGCTGTACATCCATCCCCATCAACTTGAGCCTTAAAATTCATAATTTTCAAATTCTTCTTACCAATAACCTTAATTCACTGAACCCACTGTGCCTCTGCCTCACCTGCCAGCCAAGCCCCAACCTTCCTTCAACCCTATACTCATGCCCTGTCTGCTGAGCCCATTTGTTGAGGGGATCTCGTTACCTTGTAGTTGGTGCCAAGATCTTCAGTCTCACCTGGGGCCTCTGTGCTTTCAGAAACTACTCTGTTTTCTGATTCCCCCCGCCCCCCTCAGCTATTTCAAATTTCTCCACACTTGTCAAATCTTTTACCCCAGTACCTCCCACTCACTCTAGACAAATAACCTCACCTCCTACTTCACAGAAAAAAAAAATAGAAGCCTTTAATATAGAAACTCCTGCAAATGATTGGTACCAGACCTGTGCAGTTAATTGCATCTGTATTTATCCTCCCTTCCTCCTGTGACAGGGAACGGGGATTTCTCCACTCTTACCTGTGCTATGGATCTTCTCTCCTTCCTTCTTCAGCACTTACCCAACTATGCTCACTCTTTCCTTTAACTTCTAATTCTTCTTCTCTTACTGATTCTGTAGTATCTCAGTTAAACCTGTGAAGTCTCTCTGATTAAAAGCAACCCTCCAACTCTCCAAACTCTACCAGCTTCAGCTTAGCTTCCTCAACAGCAAAGTTTGAGCAAGATGCTTACTGTGCCATCCTCATCCCCCCACCTCCCTCTCTGCCTCCCCAATATCTGTGCCCTCCTCCTTGCATGGGTTCATCTCACCACAAGGACTGGCAGTCTCCTTCCTAATGGGTAAACTATGTAATGCCCCTCTTGGCTCCTGTCCTTGATCTTCCTGGTGTCAACAGTGATGATTTTGAAATCCTTCCCTGCTTGACTTCCTTGGCAATACACACGTCTAGTGTTGCTCCCCTCTCTCTGCCCACTCTGTCTCATTCTTCATCATAAGCTCTTAAGTGTTGAGGCTCCTTGGGACTCTGCTCGGGACTCTATTAATGGATTTCTTATGGCTGTTCTTTAGTGGGGGCTCATTGTTTCTCTCTAGCCCATTTTGTATGTTCCTATGGCTTCAATAACTTTCTCTGTGTTGTTGATTCCAAAGTTAACTTTTCTAGCCTAACTCTCTCCTGAGTTTGAGCCTGCCTTTTCAAAAGCCAGCTGAGTATCTCTATCTGGATGCGCCACAGGCATATCAACTTAGCCCAAACCTGTGACTCTCCAAGTATTTCTATTTTATTCACCTCAAAATGCTCAAGCAGAGCCCCAGGCATCTCCTTGGGTCATCTTCTCCCCTTTGTCTCTATATTCATCTTCCGTTTAATCTAATATATCATTGTGTATTTTATAAATCCATCTACATCTCTTCAACCCTACTGCTCATTCCCTTGTCATTAATATCTTTCTCATGGATGCCTGACCTTCCTCCAATTCTTGCTATAGTCTGAGGAATTTCTGTAAAGTGTAAATCAAGTCTTTCTTGCTACCTTGTAGTTGGTGCTTTTTTGCTCTCAGGAAAAAGTCCAAATCCTTACCAAGCCTCTCAAGACCTGCCTTGCCTGGCCCCAAAATACCTTCTGCAGCCTGACTCATGTCACTTCTTAGCTCATATTAGGTTCTGATCCTATAGCACTACTTTCAGACCTTGAACAAGCCAAAATGACTTGCCTATAAGGGTTTTTCCTAACATTGTTCTTTCTGGAATACTTCTTCAGTACCCTGGCCCTCCATGAATTCTTATTTGTCTTTCTGATTCCCTCCTCCAAGAAGCCCTCCTTGTCCACCCAGGCTAGACAAGGGCCCCTCCTCTGTATCCTCATATCTCTATTTCCTCTGTTCCAGCATTTGGCACAAGGCATTAAAGTAGCCTCCTTATTGGTCAGAGCCTTCTGTAGGACCAGCAGCTTCATGAAGCCATCACTCTGATACTTCACACCAGCTTCCCCTGTGTTCAAGAAAGAGCCAAAATAAACACTTGGCATATAAATTTAATTACAAGGAGTCCATGATAATGAAGATGTTAAACATTATCAACTTACCTAGTGTTTTCCTTCAGCTCTGCTCAAGATAAAGAAGCTAAAAAATTACTGACTGGTTTACTCATGTTATACTTTGGTCTTCACAGCACCGAAAGTCTAGGGTGGTTTGAGCAAATGTTTGATTAAACAGAACAAAACATTGATGTCGTTTTAGACATCCTGTATGTTTTGCAGCACCTAGTGCAATTTTTTTCCTCATTTCAAGTATGATCTATGCATAAAGTAAAAATTTGTCAAACACAGGAAGACAATAGCAAAATGAAATCACCTACAATACCACCATAAAATGATACCCCTTCTTAAATTTTTAACATGTATTTTCTCAATATTTTTTATTCATTAATATTCACCTTCATTTTTTTTTTTACAAAATACAATCTATAGTACACGTTGCTTTGTATCCTGCTATTTAAAAGCTTAACGGTATTAGGATAAACATTTGTTCAATGCTAGTTCTCATTTGACATGTGGATTTAGAGAATTCCATGTATGTTATCATATGCCTGTATTAATCCTCAACTGAAGGATTTTGAACCTTTGAGTTCTTCTTCTTCTTTTTTTTTTTTTTGCTAGACAAACTTCTTTATAATGTCAATTTTACAAAAATTCATTTTTATTTCCTTAGGCTAAATAGTTGACATTAGGCTGTTTGATGCATATCTGGAAATTCTGAATCAATTCACTCTCAAGAGGAAGTATGGGTGGATTTGCATAATTAAAAATATATACATATATCTGCTAGTGTAGCAGAATGCAATTATTATTAAAATTTGTATATTTTATTGCAGAGAGATTGAGCTTATTAAAATATATTATTTATTTGGAACACAATTTCATTCTGACTGTTATAATCACTTTAACTTAGTTTTCGCAGTGAGAAGCAACTGAATTAGCAACACCCAATTGGACTTCCGTCCAAGTCAGGCTTACCTGTATAGGTTCTATGTGCATCTCTTGATGGAAAAGTCAATAGGGTGGTCCATTGGTCCTTCAGGAATGAAACTCATTTGGCAGACATTTGATGAGGTCTACCATGTTCTAGGCCCCACTTGAGGCACCAGCCCTATGGCAGAGAACAAGATCCTTTTCCCTGGATACTTACATTCAAGGAGGAAACATAGACAATTAGAAAGTAAAAAAGAAAGAAAATAGGATGATTTCATCAGTGATAAATAGAATAAATGAACAAAACACGTGATGTCATAGAGAATAGCTATGGGTGAGTGAGGGGTACCTGGGTGAAGCCTTTCTAAGAAGGGAATGTTTGAGCTAAGCCTGGAATATCAAGAGGCATCATATCTGGGGGAAACTATGTTCTAAAACAAGAGAACAGTAATTGCATGAATATGGTGCTTTTGAGCATTAGGAAGGAAGCCAGAGTATTTCAAAAATACAGAGAGGAGCCAGGTGCAATGTGCCTCATTCCTGTAATCCCAGCATTTGGGGAGGCCAACGTGGGAGGAACACTTGAGACCACAAGTTCAAGGTTATAGTAAACTATGATTGTACCACTACACTCTGTCCTTAGTGACAGCACAACACCCTGACTTTAAGAAAAAGAGAGAGAAAGAGAGAGTAGAGTGGTGAGGGAGAGAATAGTTTACCTTAAAATTTCTAATTTCATGTACTTTTCACAAAATCCTGAGAGTTGGGATTTCATATTCCCACTTTATGTAGTTCCTGCACAGATTAGGCTTTGGGTCAACATTTGCCAAGAGAAAGAAGAGATGAATAAACAGATTAAAGAAAGACTAAGCTGAAGCTATTCCCAGAGCTCTCTCCTCTCTGAAATTCCTGCTATTAGCACTGAAGTTGGTAAGGCAGTCACTCAGCCTATTCAAAGACTTCTTTAGGCTCAGTGAAACTGCAAAAGTTTCTTTATTCAAACTGATATCCTGACAGAAGTGCTTCTGAAAGAAAGAAAAGTCATAGAAAAACAAAGGATTTGATAGACTTTGAGTTAAAATATAGCCTAGCACCCCAAAGCACTCATTTGGTTAATTGTGGGTGGAATTACTTGAGCAAAACATCTTGTACCTACAAGGAACTGCAGGTGTAAGTGGAGGAGCTTGTAAGAATCGTTCATCAAATTTGGGTCTGAAAGTTCCCCTAGAAGTTGGCACCGGCTCCCTTCCCTTGTGGTTCCTTCATTCCCTGCTTTGATGGTGGAAACATTGTGACAGCTATGAAGGTTTTCTGGCCAATATTTCTACATAGACAGATTTCCTGCCCCCTTTCCTCCTCAGCAGATAATAGAAAACTTAGATGAATGTGTCCCTGAGTTCAATGTTATAGAGATTTTACAAGTGGACTATGGTTTGTAGATCAGTGACCAGAACTTCAAAAACCCTCTATCTGTTGTACCATTCATCCATTCATCCTTTCACTGTTTTTGAGCACAAAGCCCTGTGTTAGCAAAAGAAGATGAGTATAGTCCTTACTCTCACAGGGTTTACAGCCGATTATATAGACAATCATTAAGTTACAGGTATAATCCAGCATGTGAATAAAAATGTAATGACATAAGGATTTAGAGAAGGCTTTCTTGGAGAAACAAATTTTGAGCTGAGTTATGACCAATGAATAGAAATTAACTATAGGTACCAGATGAGGATAGTAGGAGATAGACTGTAGCCTTAACAAAGGGACATATAAAATCCTGGAGTTGGGGAAGTAGGATACGTTGGAGAATTGAAAGAATTGTGCATCAAAATCATCAGCTGTCAGCCAGAAGCACAGTAGACCAAGTAAAAACATAAATAGAGAAATAGGAAAATCTGAACGGAAAATCTTGGCCTGAGAAAGGCGTGTGCCAAAATGGTCCCAAAAGAGCTCACCAATGAACAAAAGCAAAGTAGAGTCTAAGTTTGCCAAGACCTCTTGGAGAAGATGATGTTTTGGGCCATGTTATCACTGGGGATGAAACGTGACTGTGCCAATACGACCCTGAAACAATTTGTCAGAGAGCGCAATGGACGTCAGCCAGCTCTCCAAGATGAAAAAATTCCATCAGTCCAAATCAAAGTCAAAATGATATTTCTATATTTATAATTTTTTTGATATCAAATTTATAATGAATCTGTACCAACTGGACAATCAAGTTTACTATTCGGAAGTGCTAAAAAGGCTCCATAAAAAGGTAGATGAAAAAACCTAAATTTTCCCCCCCACAACTCATGGCTTTTGCATCATGACAGTGTCCCAGCTCACATGTCACTCTCTGCTTATAAACACTCTCCAACAAATAACTGTATTGGAACACCCTCCCTACTCACCTGATCTGGTCCCTGTGACTTCTTCTTTACACGAAGATAAAGGAGATATCAAAAGGAAGACACTTTGATGACATTTAGGACACTGAGGGTCATATGACAACAGAAAAAGTGTTCCAAAATTTCTTTGAAGGGTGGACTAGGTGCTGGCATTGGTGCACAGCTTCTCAAGGGGAGGACTTCAAAGGTGACTGTAATGATATTCAGCAATGAGGTACATTGTATGCATCACTTTTTGCTAAGAGGGGTTTGTGAACTTAATTGCCAGACCTCATATATTTCTTGTTCAATACACATAAAGAAAACAGAGGAAAACTGGAGGACCCTACATAAGACCTTGATATCAAGACAGAACTTGAATGCATTAAGTTTTACATGAAAGCCAATAGCTTTAAAGCACAAGAAGATTTTCATTGTCATGGTGAACAAAGATGTCAACGAAAATGTAGAAAGACTTCCACCTCTTCCCACTCCCCCACCATGGACACAAAAAGAGCTACTGAGGCAAGATGTTAGGGAACATTGTAGTTTTCCTGGACTCCTGATAATAAATTAAAGATTAGTTCTGAATGGCTAGAAAATTCAATAGAACCTCCTTAAGTTGACCTAATTTTCATGAACCACTTATATGTATCAATACAGTAGGGATAGTCTCTTATTTTGACCAGCTCTGTATGTTGACCAGTTTGTTACAGTCCCTGGGGTGGTTAACTATATATATCTACTGTATATCTGATCTTCTGTGGATGATTAAGAATTTGTATTCTCTAGAACCTACATAGATCAGGCCTGGAAAGAAATCTCAGGGAAATATTGAAAAAAGTTCCTCTTTTCTTTATGTTCTATTTTAGGACATTTATTTATTTAGATGAAACAACCTCAAATTTAGATGAAACATGTTGAAATTTATAGAGGGAAATCCCACAGTCTCTCCTTTCTGGTATAAACTCAGCATGGTTCAGAGGAAAAGCCTAAATAAGCTGTTGGTAAAAAAAAAAATCATAATTCAAAAGACTTCCTCCCTATTTCCAGGTCAATAAGTTGATGTTCCCTTTTATGATTACCAGAAACAAATGATCACTTAAATTTCCTTGTCCCTTGTCAAGATGATTTTTACATCTAATAGCAAGAGCTTGTTACTACTGTTCATCCAAGTCCCTTGCAAACTGCCCAGATAGAGACCAACATGCTGAAACAGCAGAAGTTGCATCAGAGAAAGGAGTTAACATTGCAAGGCACCGAGCAAGATAAGAGAAATCCCTTAAATCCACCTCCACAAAAATTTGGGGACTAAGATTTTTCATAAAGGTGGTTTGGCCAACAAAAGGCTAGAGGATTGGGACTGCTGATTGGCTGGGATGAACTCACAGGATTGGGAATAGAAATTCGTGACTGGTACAATTCCTAGATAAAGGATCTCAGGAACTGATCTCAGGATCAATTCTGATACACTGCCACTAGTTTGGTTGATGTCAGTTGGTCACCCGGAATGCAGAGTCTGGTTGATGTCAGTTGGTTGCCCGGAATGCAGAGTCTGGAAGACATCTCAAAGATCAGTCTTAGGTTTTACAATAGTGATGTTGATGTGATTGCAGAAGTCATAAATCTCACTTCTGTCAAGGTTACCTGACACTTAAACAGTGAGTAATTAGAGCAGCGGACAAGTTAGCAAACGTATGGTTGGTTAACTTTTAGCTATATCTATACTTATATAGAAATCAGACTTTTATCACTTTGATTCCTATCTTACGCCCTGACATTATTATTTTATGTTATTCTATATTTTATTTATTTAATTTCCAAATAATAAGAGGGTCTATACAAATAGGCCACATCCCTTGCATTTGTAAGGCAAAGTCTGAGTTGTAGCTGTGTCCCTCCCACAGAAAGTATGCCATACACCCACACATTGTTCCTGCTGGGAAGGAACCCACCAAGCCCTTCTCCCCGTCTTGGACTGGATTGGATATTTCTCTCATCTGAGCACATTGTTGTTAATATACAAGTTTCAAATTAGTATAGAGTCTTTCCATTCTGATACTTTACTCAGGGGAGTGTTCTCCAAATCCAACCAAGTTGTAACAAAAGATACAAAATCTCCATCTTTTTATGACTGAATAGTATTACATGGTATACATATACCATGGTTTATTAATTTATTCATGTGTCAAATGACACTTGGGTTGTTTCCACATCTTTGTGATTGTAAACTGCTCTGTTATAGCCTTAAAAAGATGGAGACTTTACCTCTTTCATGTTTACATGGATGGAACTGGAACATATTCATCTTAGAAAAGTATCTCAAGAATGGAAGAAAAAGTATCCAATATGCTCAGCCCTACTATGAAATCAATTTATAGCTTTCATATGAAAGCTATAGTCCAACTATCACCCAAGAAGAGTGAAAGGGGGGGGCAGAATGGGTAGAGGGAGGGCAATTGGTGGGACCACACCTATGGTACATTTCACAAGGATATGTGTTAAATTTACTAAGTGTAGAATATAAATGTCTTAACACAATAACTAAGAAAATCTATGTTTCTTAGTTATGTTATGTTAACCAGTTTGATGAAAATATTTCAAATGGTATATAAAACCAGCACATTGTACCCCCATGATTGCATTAATGTACACAGCTATGATTTAATAACAACAACAAAAATAGGTTTCTGTGGTCAAAGGCATTTGGGAAATAGGTGCTGCATGCAATATTCCTATCTTGGAAATGTGTTTAATGTTGTCTAAAAAAAAAAAAAAAAAACTGCCCTCCTATAAACACTCATGTAAATATGTCCTTGGGGTAAAATGATTTTTTTTTCTTTTGGGTAGATACTTAGAAATGGGATTGCAAGATCAAATGGTAGGTTCACTTTTAGCTCTTTGAAGACTCTGCATCCTTCTTTCCATAGAGGGTGAGCTGGGTTGCAGTCCCACGAATAATAATGCATGAGTGTCCCCTTCTGTCCTCACCCACACCAGCACCTGTTGTTTGGGACTTTGCAATGTAGGCCATTCTCACAGAGGGGAAGTGATACCTCAAAGTGGTTTTTATTTGCACGTCTCTAATAATTAGAGATCACGATCTCACATTATTTTAATAGAGGTAGATTCAAGCTGACTTCCCCAGAAACATAGATTGTTTCTAACAGTAACAACAATGATTAAAGTTTTACAAATGCACATTAGGTCCTGGGCACTCTGCTACAAGCATTATTATGCTTAATGTGTACAAAAACCTGGCATAAGTGCTTTTGTAATTCTCACCTTATAGATCAGAAAACTCAGAGCTTGAATGGCTTGTTCAAGGCCACACAAGTAGTCAGTGGTAGAGCAACGATTAACCGCCAGGTGTGTCTCAGCCTACAGTGAACATTTTTAACCATCTTGTTAAACTAGCTCTAAGAATAAATCAATTAATCCAAATGAAGGGGCTGATGAACACTAAGAACTTTTCCCAGCTCTAAAATTCTAAAATGATATTTAAAATTGTGAAATATTATGCAATGTATCCTGAAATCAAAGGACAATGCCTTTGCGTTGTAGCCGCAGTTTTGGAAGCTTCATGCCTGAGGATCCCATCTAGTCAGATACTCAAGATTAGCCATATAGATCACATGCCGCCAAGAGGAACACCACAGGGCACCACAGTGTCCTTCTCCAGCCCCACCTCAGACTGTTAGAAATCCTTTCAGAAAATACAGTAATGACATTGGTTATGATGAGGATTCAGGGCACATGTGACTTCCTCCTGCTTTCTCCTTGCCAGATGTGGAAACGAATGTCTTAATATGGAGAAATTTTTGTAATTGCCAAAGATGACTATTGTAGCTTTTTTCAGAAACACGAACTCATTTTTGGAAAAGAAAAAATAAGAAAGATTGCATAATGGCCAAGTGGAAATTCACAGGCAGGGAGGCAGGCAGCCACATACGCTAGATGCTCGTTTCTGCTGCAGAAAAGAGGATGGATTTCAGATTCAGCACTGGTTGTATTATGTTTCCAGATGGGAGATGATTTTTTGTGGAGTATTTTTGGAAAAATGATGTATCAAATAAATATTTCTAGAGATTCTTTCATTAAAAAGAATGAAGCTAAAAGTTCTTGATAGAGTATCTAATTTAAAAAAGAATGACACAAATAAAGGTTATTCATTAGAGAGGGAAACAGAAAAAAACGAGAAACTGATGAAAGTCCTGGGAATGTGACTATTTCCCATCAGTGTGCCTGGAGGTTCTGCAGGCCCTCACCCTTCCCTCTAACCATCCCCTTCTTGGTCGCCACCTCTTCTTGCTGCCACCACTTGATTCTCCAAAGGGACTTCCCAAGGCCCACCTGCTGCTCTCTCTTACCTAACCTCTCTTCTTTGCAGGAATCTTCATCCTTGCCCTATTCCTATTTTCATTTCCAACATATATGGCCTGTAGCAGGCTGCTTTGGCTGCTATAAGAAAATACCGTAGACTTCTTGATGTATACAACAGAAATATATTTTCTTACAGTCTTAGAGGTTGAAATGTCAAGATCAAGGTGTTGGCAGGTTTGCTTTCTTCTGAGCCCCCTTTTCCTGGCTTGCAGATGGCTTGCTCTCCCCAGGTCTTCACGTGGTCTTTCCTCTATGCACATGTGTCCGTGCTGTCTCTTCTTATAAAGACACAAGTCCTGTTGGATTCGGGCCCTACCCCAATAACCTCATTTTAACTTGATCACTTCTTCAAAGAACTGTGTGATGGGGGAAGATGGGAGGTGCTGGTCAAAGAGTACGAAGTTTTGGTTAAGTTCTGAAGCTCTATTTTACACCATGGTGACTATAGTTAATAACAACACATTGTCAGAGAGAAAGGAACACTCATACACTGTTGATGGGACTGCAAATTAGCCCAGCTCCTGTAGAAAACAGCATGGAGATTGCTCAAAATCCTAAATGTAGACCTACTATTTGATCCAGCAATGCCATTGCTGGGTATATATCCAAAGGAGAAGAAGTCATTTAATTAAAAAAACACCTGCACTCAAATATTTATCACAACACTTTGCAAAGATGTGGACTCAACCTAAGTGTCCATCAATCCAAGAGTAGACAAAAAAAATGTCACACACACAGACACACACACACACCATGGGTACTATTGAGTTGGAAAAAGGAATTAAATAATGATATTTGCAGCAACATGGCTGGAACTAGAGGCCATTATCCCAAGTATCTCAAGAACTAGAAACCAGACATTATATGTTCTCACTAGTAAGTGGGAGCTAAAAAATGGTCACAAAGAATATTGGATGCCAGGAAGGTGGGGGGGGGGGGTAAGAGGTAAAAACTTACCTATTGGTGAAAAGTGAGCCCTATTCTAGTGAAAAGCATGCCAAAACTCCTGACTTAAGTAATACACCAGGTATCCATGTAACAAAAGCATTTCTGCCCCCTTAATATTTTGAAATTTTAAAAAGGGAAAAAAAATACCAATGCATTGTATACTTGAAAATTGCTAAGATGGTAAGGCATCAAATGTTCTCACCACAAATAAAGGATAACAATGTGAGATGATTAATATATCAGCTCGATGTAATCATTTCACAAAGTATACATACGTCAAAATGTCACACTGTACACCTTGCATTTACAGAATTTTTATTAGTTAATTATACCTCATACCAAAGCTTGTATTCTGAGGTTCTGGGGGATGGGGTTTTAGCATACTAGTCTGAGGGGGACACAATTCAACCCACAACACAGCAGCATACCAGGATCATTTTTAGGTGAAACTTTTCTTCCAATTGCTGGTCTGATATTTTCAGTTCTTCACTGAAAATGTTCAATTTATGGAACAAATTCACTCATTTCACAAATGATTTTTTATGAGTACCTTTTATGCACAGGCATCGTTTCAGATGTTGGGGGTGCAGTGTTGAACGTAGCAGATGAGAAACCCTGCCTTGGTGGAGTCTGAATTCTAGCTGTATTTGTCAGATAAAATAATAAGTTAAAGTAAATACATAGTTGGTAGCTGGTGAAAAGTGCTAGGCAGGGAAGAGGAGTAGGGAGACTTGAGGCAAAAGAGTAACTGTAAAAATGGTCATTGGTGAAGGTGTCTCTGAGAAGGCTGTGTCTGCATTTAGCTAAAAGAAATGAGAGACCAAGGCCTGAGTTTTGAGATCCTTGCAAGACTTGAAGGAGGGGATTTTTTTTTTTTAAGTAGACGATGGGGGGTGGGCTTGATATGGAACTCAGCTGAGAAATTAATCAGGAGATAGTAGTTCTCAAATTCAAGTTTAAGTACAAGTTCTCAGGGCTGTAGGTTCAAAATACCAGAACCTAAACTCGTCACCTGCAGGAAGAGTAGAACAACGCGGCTCCTTTCCCTCAGTGATCCTTTGTGTCCACAGCGCCCAGTGTTAGGCCTGGCCCGCGGGCACTCCCTGTGTGTTTATTGCATGAACAGATGAGACCCTGCTCTGGGCTCTTAAGGAAACAAGGACGAATGAGAGAGAGTCCCTCCCTGAAGGAGCAACCATTTCCAAGGCAAAGACAAGTCTGGAATCCCTTAGACGCAGGCCCTGAGGTAAGGATTTGGGTGCACATGGTTTATTTTGGAGGTGAAGGGAAATACCGGTGGGGAGTGAGGAAGTGAGACGGGGAAGGAGGGCAGCCGAGCAAAGAGTACAGTATCCCGCCAGCTCCTGCTGCGGCTTACCCAGCTTATTCAGCCGGGACAATCCGGAGACCACGCAGAGACACAGCTCAGAGCCACTCTGAGCATTTACACCCTCCCTCCCACTGGGCCTTGGCTGAGGGCCAGTCCTCAAAGCCATTAGCCTCCTGAGCTCCAGCGGCAAGAGGAAGTCCTCGGGCAGCTGGAAGACGCGCACTGAGGGGAGAAGTGAATGGCAGGACCTGGGGCGACGCCAAAGGTGGGTGCTACAAACGGAAAGCAAATACAACGTGATGTGATGAGTCTGGGCCTGGCTTCGCGGATGTGGACCATATTGAGGGAGCCTAGGGGGCTAATACGTGACTTGGCTCAGCCTGTGCATAAATAAACATTTGCTAAATAGATGTTCAAAGTGCTACAGGAAATACAGAGGAGAGAACAACTATTTTCCACAAAACTTTTGCCACAGAGACTGGCTAGTACGTCTCCTTTCCGTTCTCTTCCCACACAGAACACATCACCCACCCTCCTCTGAAGGCAGCTGGGCCATGTGTTCTGATCAATGGGATGTGGCCAGAAGGGATGTCCCCACTTGGCCCACTGACCCCTCCCAAGAAAACCCTCCACAACTTCTCATCTTCTGGCTGAGTACAGAGAACTCAGGGCCCAGAGGAGAGCTCAGCCAAAAGATGGAAGGACTCCAGGTCCCCTGAGCTTGCCACTTGGTGGAGACAACATCCTAGTGGTGGGGAATACTCTTACTGGACATTTGTTGAAAAAGAAGTAACCTTTTAATTGCTAAGAATTCTCAGCTTTAGGACCTGTTTGTTATTAGCAGAGAACCTACCCTCCTACTGTGGGTGCCCAATAAATATTTGTGAGTGAATGCTACTTGGAAGAGATTGCCTGTTTCATTCTGTCTAATGTTGGCAGTGTTAGTAGGAAAGCCTGAGGGTAGGGGGTCATTGGCAACAGCAGAGGCAGAGGTAAAAGACATAGAGTATAAATGTCGTAAGGAAATAATTAAGTGAGTGAGGGGAAGGCTATGTTAACCAGTTTGATGTAAGCATTCCAAATTGTATATAAAATCAGCACATTGTACCCACCTCCAAAAAGGCAAATCAAAATAAAATCATCCACACTTCTGAATGCATTATATGAAAAAAAAATAAAGTTCCTTTCATTCCCAGGGTTAGCTCAGGCCATCGCTGCTATCAGCCCCATACACAGGGCCTTGTCTTATTTAAATTCCTCCTGCAGAAATAGAAGGCAGTTTCCCTTCTTCCTGTCCCCAATAGAGACAGAAAAGATTTGGCCTCCTGCCTGCATGAAATTACCTCTCATACATTTGTTGGTTATTATCAACTCACTTCATTCACCTTTTCCCCTGAGTTTTCATTTCATTTCATAAGTCAAGATGGAAACTAGCTTTGCAATTTCAGCCCCTTGGAAGATTAAGGAGCTTTGCAAAGAGTCAGCACTGCAGGAGAATCAATGGTTGGGGCTAAACTGATAGGAAGGGGGTGTTCTCTTCCAGAACCAGGTGACTGATCCTTTTCTTCTTCCTTGCCTACTCCTTGAAGGAGGGAGGCAGGGGCAGGCCATAACCCGGAGATTTCAAAGGGGAAGAATACAGCTTAGAGAGGAAAATGTTAGAAAGATAACCAGCTTTCTGCCAGGCGCTTAGACTCTTGATCTTAGTTGATTCTGGAAACAGCCTTATGAGGAGGTTTCATCATTATTCTCATTTAACAGACAGGAAAGCTGAGAGATAGACAGAGGGGGTGACATGCAGAAAGGCACACGGTGAATGTCCACCAGGAGGGACCTGAACCTGGTGTTGTCCTTTTCCGCTACATATTGTCTTGCTGCCTGGACCTGCTTGCATTCCCTTACAGGTTGAATTGTGTCCCCACAAAAGTCCTAACCCCCAGTACTTACAAATGTGAGCTTATTTGGAAATAGTTGTTTACAGATGATTAGCATGAGGTCGTTAGGGTGGGATCTAATTCAGGGGGACTGGTATTCTTAGAAAAATAAATTTGGACACAGAAAAGACCATGTGACGACACATACATGGTCCACACTAAATCCATCTACAAGCCAAGAAATACCTGAAGCTTCCAGAAGTTAGGAGAGAGGCCTGGAACACATCTTCCCTCACAGCCCTCAGTGGGAACCACTGGATTCCCATTGAATCCATTGGATTTCTAATCTCCAGATCTTTGGGACAATATGTTCCTGTGATACTTTATTACTACAGCCTCAGGAAACTAATAGACCTACCATCTTGGAATCTCAATTTTCTTCCTTGAAAAGTAGAAAAAGAAGAAATAAATCCTGGAAAGTTTCGGGGTTTTTTGAATGAGATGGTGCATGCAGAGCTCAATAAATATGGGCAGTTATTCATGACATGATTCCATGGGAAGAACTCTCCCTATGACATTGTAGAAAAAGCTACCAATGGTTTTGTTCCTCCCTCTCTGGGGGAGAAACTTTTCTCATTTCCTGTGGCTGCCTAATTTTCTGCAGAGTTTCTTTAACAATGCAGGGTTAACCAAGAAAATGAAGATAAGGTTGTTTATCTTGGAGGTTCAAGTAAGGAATAAAACCAAGCACAGATGTATCATGTTCAGGTTCGTAGCAAGGTGTAAAGCTCTGTTCAGCTGTGACAGGATGTGAGTATTTGGCCACATGCTTGTTCTTCTTGCTGAAGAAGTGTTTAGGAAGCTGTGACCCAAGCATCCAGCTTCACAGCAGGGACAAGGTCCAAGAGACACAGTCTAGCAACCAAAATTATTTTCAGGATAAACCAAGTTCCTCACTTGGGTTTCTCTGGTACAGTGAGGCAGCCCCTCCTCCTGGCTCCACATTCTACAGCCTGCTCCCCAGTCCCCCGATCCCGACTTCTCCAAAATGGCTCTCCTCTGCCCTGTGCATTTTATTCTTCCCCTCCTCCCTAGCATCCTGTCCTCCCACCCGCATTCTGTTTTCCTTTCCCCGTTCTCACCACAAACAGTAGAAAGTAAGAAACCGCCCAGCACAGGTGGGAAGAGAGAAGGACCCTCCTGCTCTCTGCAACAGCAGGAGGAAGAGGAAACCCCGAGAACATCTGTGTGTTCATAACATTTGCCCTGTTACAAGGATCCGGGGCGAGCTGTTTTGATAAAAGGAACAATGCCAAAAGCATAGTAGGATCCGAATTCAAATCCCAAACCTGGCAAATGCTGACTGAGCATTGCACTTAACTTCCCGGAGCCCCCGAGTGCTTATCTGCAAAATGAGGTCACAAATGCACATTGCACAGGGTTGGCTGAGGATTAAATGAGATAACACATGTAAATCGCTCTGGCATCTGATCATAGTAGACACATGGTTGCTATTAGTAATAATTACTGATACGTTAAACAAGAAAAACTCACAGGACAGCAACAGAACGCAAGCTTACTTTCATGTGTAGCATCCTTTAAAATTTATACTTTGAGGCAAGTTCTTTTCTGGCCTCTGAAGAAAATGCAAGACAGGCACTGAGATTTTATTCTAGCCATTTTTAAAGGATGAAATTCCTTATATCAATTCTGATACCCCCCCCAACAATCTTACTGTGATAAGTAACATACCTAGCTTCAGGTACCAATCGTAACTTCACACCCTCCTGTGGCAGCTTAGCCACCTGCAGTGTGCATGAGAGGTTTCTTTTCTCGTGCCTGCTGTGTGCTTCCAACTAGTCTCAGTCTTGCCAAGCTAGGCCTCAGGACCACTGGGGTTGGGGGTACAGGACAGGAAAGCTTTCACTTGATTTAGCAAAGTTATGAGTCAGCTAGTCTTTCAAAAGGACTCTTTCTTTCCCTTGGCCCTGCTGGTTCTCTTACTCGAAATAAGTCTCTCCCTAATTTCCAAAGACCTGTCCTAACCTCCTGTTTCATACAGGATGAAGCTAGAGCCTTGGGATGGTCTTCAAGTATCCACTAGGTGGCCCTGTACCACCTTTGTAGCCCTAACTCCTGCCAGTCCCCCCAACTCCCAGCACCACGGTGTCTCCACTGCAGCCTTACAACATCCCAGCTCTTTCCAGAATAGATAATGCTCTTTCCCACACTGCAGGCTACATATTTGCAAATGTAGATATCTGTACTTAGAACCCCCTTCTCCCTGTCCTACGGCTGGCAGACTAACACACTATGGGATGAAGGGCCATTTCATCCAAGTGAGGCCATAAATAAATCATTCAATGTTCTATTTGGTTGGGGCGGCTGGCTGGCCATCTCCGGGGTAAGTGATATAATGTCTCTACTTCACACCTCTCTGGGCATAAAACAGCACTGAATTGTCAAGCATTTTATTTTTCTTTAGTTGTTAGTAAAAGTGAATGTAGCAGACTTTCTTACTGACTTGCTGTTGGGTTTTCATTTTTGTGGCTTGCCCCTTATCAAACCTGATTAGACTGCTGTTGACTGGGACAGAGACTTGGCCTACTAAGGACATCAGCTCTTTGTCTACTGGCTATACCACAGCTCCCCTACTCTACCCCTCATATGTCCTTGCATTTTAATTTTGCACCTGGCATTGTTTAATAAACTATAAGTTTTAACTTTCATGTAACTAGATCTATTAATCTTTCTCCTTATGGCTTCTGATTCTGATGTAGCACCTGCAAAGCTCCTAGCCAACTCGTGATTACATAAATCTTCTTCTAAATTCTCATCTTGTACTTTAATTTATTGATTTTATCCCTTTAATTCATCAGAGATAAAGGGACCCAAGGTACACTAAATTCTGCCAAGAAAACCGCAGTCTCCATACTTGCAGATTTCAACATGCCAGCAGCAGTTCTCAGCGGCAGACAGGAAAAAACAGACCAACCAGTGAGAGACCAGGGTGCTCTCTTTACTCATTGTTTGGTAGAAAGCTATGGAAGAACTCTGACTTCCCTCTTCCATCAACCCTGTGCCACACCAGTCCCAGAAGGGTCAGACCCAGTGGAGGGAGGAGAATAAGGTGTCCAGAGGCCAATCGCATGACCCTCCCTGCCGCTCCCTGCAGAGCAGTGGGAATGGAGAGGGAAAAGACCACACCTCCCTCCCTTGTTTAATGTCCCCACGCCCCAGGTTTAGCATGAGATGCAGATGGGAAATCATTTTTTTTGAGGCAAAGTCTCACTCTGCCACCCTGGCTAGAGTGCAGTGGCATCAACACAGCTCACTGCAACCTCAAACTCCTGGGCTCAAGAGATCCTCCCACCTCAGCCTCCCAAAATGCTGGGATTACAGGTGTGAGCCATTGCACCTGGCCTGTACTGAAATTTCGAAACATTATGTTTTAATAACTACAAATTACAGAAAAATTATGTGATCTTCCCAAAGTCTCTTCAAAGGATCTGCTTTGTGATGGAGCACATTCCATTTGTCTCCCTGCTGTAAATGATATTCCCTTAAAACAAGGATACAGTGCAATGACTAGAGTGTTCCAGACCCCACACATGCACACCCCTCACTCTCCACAAGCCAAGAGAACATTTGTTTCCCTTGCCCCTTTGTTAAACAAAAATACCAGGTTTCACCTGAAGCAACCACTGTTGCTGGGGGCAAGCTCTGTCCTGTTTGGCTTGGGCTGGGTTCCTTCCACTCTGAAGCTAAGCACAGTGGTGAGGAAGACTGCCCTAGTCCAACAAGGGCCCAGCCCCAAAGAAGGGATGGGCTAGTGAGGAAGGGCAGGACCAATATCCAGAATTCTTCCCTCCCTTCCCTTTGGTCCAAGAGGTGCTCTGGCCTTCCCTCTTTTATTTCCAATCAGTTATTTATTTAATCAGCAGGCAGGCCAGCTATTACAAGCCTAATAACTCAAAGAAGCTGTTTGTTAAATAAACAAAATAGGGCAACAGATACCTGCAGATATTAACCAACTCATCCACTGTCAGTCAGCTGATACAGGCAGGTCAACTCCAAAGCAGAACTCTCCCTCACCAGAATGACTTTCCTCCTTATATGTTGTCTCTGATCCCTGCATCTTTCTTACTAATTTCCACCTGCCCCAGGCCCACCATCTTTCTGGTTTATTTCTAAAACAAAGAAAATAAATAATAAGGCAGTTGGAATTTTGATAGGTATTATATCTGTAGGTCAATTTTGGGGAATAGTGCCACATTAATAATATTAAGTCTTTCAATTCACCAATTCACAAGCATGGATTGTCTTTGCACTTATTTAAACATTCTTTAATTTCTTTCTGTGATTTTATTTTGGTCATTCAATATACAAGTCTTATATTTCCATTGTTAAATTGATTGCTTATTCATTTCGATGTTATTGTAAATAGAATTTTTTTCTTAATTTCATTATCAAATTAGTCATTTCTCATGTACAGAAATACAATTTTTAAAATATTACTCTCATATTTTATTAGGATTAGTAGGTTTTACAGATTTTCCACAAACAGGTATAGTTTTTTTTTTTTTTTACTTTTTCTTTATCAATATAGATGCTTTTGTTTTCTTTTTTCTTTTTTTAAAATTTTTTCTTGTCTAATTGCTCTAGGTATAACTACCGGTAAAACGTTGAACGGAAATGATGAGGGACGACATCCTTATTTTGTTCCTGATGTTAGGGAGAAAGTTTTCTGTCTTTCACTGTTAAATGTGACGCTACTGTGGGTTTTTCATGCCCTCAGTCACTTTGAGGAAGTTCCTTTCTCGTCCTCGTTTGTTGAGTGTTTTTTGTCCTGGCAGGGTACTAGACTTTATCAAATGCTTTTTTAGTATCTGTTTAGATGAGCATGTGTTTTTTGTCTTCTATGTATTACATGGATTGGTTTTCATACATTGTACCAACTTGAAATTGCTGGATAAATCTCATCCATTTATAATGTATAATTGTATTTTGTTTGCTGCTGGATTTAATTTGCTAATAATTTTATTCACAATTTTATAGACTTTGCATCTATATTCATAAAGTATATCAGTTTTCTTATGATGTTTTTGTCTGATTGTGATATCAAGGTAATATTGGGCCAATAAAATGAATAACAAATTATTCCCTCTTTTCTCACATTTTGGAAGAGTCTTTGAAGGACTGGTATTAATTCTTATTTAAATGTTTGGTGGAATTCACCCGTGAGGTCATTTAGTTCTAGACGTTTTTCTTTGGGAAGTTTTTTTTTTTCAAATTACCAACTTCATCTCTTTACTTACTATCCATCTGTTCATATTTCTGGCTTCTTTGAGTCAGCTTAGGCAGTTTGTATGTTTCTGGGAATGTTTCCATCTCATCTTATCTAATTTGTTGGCATACCATTTTTTCTAGTACTCCCTTAAAGGGTTATTAGTGGCACCCCTGCTCTCATTTGTGATTTTAATAACTTGAATCTTCTCTAACAAACTTATTGTTTCTTTGATTTTCTCTATTGTCTTTCTAGTCTCTATTTTGTGTATTTCATCTCTGATCTTTATTTTTTCCTTTTTTCTACTTGGATGGATTTAGTGTACTCTTATTTTTCTAATTTATTATGATGGAATGTGACATTTCCCCTTTTATTGCAGGATTTTAGAGCTCGACACTTCTTCCTGTGTATTGCTTTCACTGCCTACTATAAGTTTTGTATACTTTATTTTCATTTTTATTCATCTGTGAATAAAAATTCAATCCACTAAAGTTACTCCCAAGTTTAGATAAATGCATATTCCAAAGAGCCTAACTTTTCCTAAACTAGTATTTCTGTAACCACTTGTTGAATATCTGTTAAGTAAAGTTTGGTACATTTATACCATAGAAGGCAAGATTATGATTTAAAACGTTGAAGAAGATTCATATATGTTGATATGGAGACATTTCATGATAAGATAAATGAGCAACAACAAGTTACTCAGCATTTACGTAGAACAGAACCTTGCCGTGGGTTTTAAAGGCTGTGTATACTTCATATATATGATGGTAGATGAGCAGAAAGGATCTGAAAAATCTATTAGCAGGGACTTACTGTGAGTGGGAATAGGCAGTGGGAGATTGTATTTTGAGATGGAGTCTCATAAGCAGATACTATTTGGTTTTATTTTTTAAATATTTTGTCTGCACAAGTAAGACATAAAAATAGTTTTATTAAAACAAGAGATCAAAGAGCACAACAAAAGTGAACTGGGCATGCTAAGCTCGATCTGAGGTGTCACTAGCACAGCTAGGTTTGATGTGAGCCCTTTCAGATGCCTTCATGACTTCCATAACAATGAAGATGACTAAGAAATAGTAACACTCCTTTCTCATTTTCCTTCATTTAACTAGGTTAGGTAATTTTCAGTGGTTCTAACACATTTCTGGATAAAATCTTTCTTGCTAACTTTTATCCATATTTATAAGAGGACATAAGACTGTTGCTCTCAGAGCAGTTTGATGTCCCTCCCTCACTAGAGAAGAGCTGAGAGGTTCATTGGTTGATAGGACCCATAGGAAAGGGTATAAGGATCATGGCACACATCTTGGATTCCATGCGAGGAAACCTCTGCAGTAGTATACATTGTTCTACAATTGGGAGCATAGGATGGGCTCCTCCAAACTGCCATTGAACAATCCAATATCTTTCCTGCCATGTCCATAAAGCATCTTAACATAAACATCATTAAACACTATCTACTAAACACTATTTTCAGCACCTTGCAGGCATGAACTTACTTACTCTTTACAACAACCGTGTAAAGGCCTCACCACTGTTACCCTTGTTTTCAGGTGAGGAAACTGAACTGACTTAGGTGATGTGTACTCCCCAACATCCCACAGTTCATAAAGGACAGAGCAGCTCTTCAAACCCACAACTGTCTGGCTCCAGGCTCCTGTTCTTAGACATTACGTTAACCACTTCTGGAGAGAGATAGAACATAGATATAAGATTGTCAGATACACCAAATAAAAGTACAAGAATCCCAGTTAAACTTGAAGTTCAGATAAATAGCAAGATTTTAGTAAAAGTATGTCCCAGGCAATATTTAGGAAGTACTTATACTAAAAAAGGTATTCATTGCTTATCCAAAATTCAAATTTAATTGAGTATCTTATATTTTAACTGGCAATCAATCTTACATAGATAGTCAAGCTTTGGGGAGTTGGAGAACAATGTGGGAGATTAGGATGCAAAGTGGATTTTGTTGACTGATGTCTACTACTTGCTTTATTCTCTGTAGGGGCTTTTTATTTTGTCTTTTTTTTGCAAAGAGAGTAAAGTATAACAGCACCATGTAAAAAAAAACAGTATAGTAAAGTATAACAGCACCATGTAAAAAAAAAAAAAAAAAGCTTACTGAAAGTAGAACAGGTCTCCTATATTCTCTCCATCTTCCCCCTTTTGCCCTTTCCTTCTTTTCAACAACAACAAAAAATTTTAACAAAAACAAAAATCAAAGCTTCCTGGTTAAAACTGAATTGGAGAACAAAGGGGAGGTCTGAAGCATAAGGCCTTCTGCTTTCTTCCTGTTTCTAAATCCTGAGACCCTTAGCAGCCATACCTGCAAGTAGTGGGGCAATGGCTTGGGGCAGGTGCACAGGAAAGAGGGGTAGCAGGCCCTGGTGGATGCTGAGCCCCTCATCTTCCTGTGCCCCACTGAGAGATGTCAGCTGACCCAGCCACCAAGGCAAGCTCCCAAAGGACAATCTCTTAGCTGGCTTTGATGGGAAACTCAATGGCTTTTCTGACACTTGGTGGCTCTGATCCCTCCATTGGTCAATCTCGGTCTTACAGAGGCCTTGGCATCTGATTAAACTGGTCAGTTTGCCTTCTTTGGAACAACTGGGGTAAGAAGAGGAAGGTAGGTAGATGGAATCAGAGAAGAGGTAGAATTTCTTTCCCCAGAACTTGCCACTTCTCATTTGATAGTAAAGCTAATCTCTTACAAAAGCATCGCTCTTTACAGTTTGCAAAATGCTTTCCCTTTAACCTGCAAACTGGCTATTGACTTTTGCCTAAAAGAAATTAGCCTCTAGGGTGGCGCCTGTGGCTCAAAGGAGTAGGGCACCGGCCCCACATGCTGGAGGTGGCGAGTTCAAACCCAGCCCTGGCCAGAAAAAAAAAAAAAAAGAAAGAAACTGCAAATAAAATAAAATAAAACAAAATAAAGAAATTAGCCTCTACTATGACAACTTTCCCATCAATACTGTAAAATTGTTGCCTGCTGGAATTAGCAACCTATTAACCCCACCATCTATTTCAATGTTTTTCTTCTTCAAAAGTTATAATTGAATACCATTGTGAGCCATAATTATTTAGACAGCACTTTGCACATTAATACCTACTCAATTACCATTCCCTGTGGCTATAATCTTAACCCAAAGTGAAGCTTAGAAAGATATATTTTCTCTCTCTTTAAGATTGGTTCTTTTTGTTGCTGTTCTTCCTGTATTTTCACTTGTTTTACTCTGAGGGGAGTCTTTGAACCCCAGGAGAAAATTCAGCAAGACCTTCAATTAGCAAGCAGGAAAGAAGTGACTTATTTCTTTAAGCATAAGCAGAATGTCTTTAACCCAAAGGTGGGTTAACCCACGGGCACTACAGACATGAGAACAAGAATTCATGGAAGGAAAGGGCCAGAGTTCCACTGAAACCTGAACTTTCCCTCTCACCTGCTGCCCCTATAGTTGGGACAAACATTACTGATGTTCAACGATGAGTAGACATTGTGGAGTTTACAAAGCACAGAAGGTGCCGGGGAGGGAGACTTCTTATTAGGAAGGAGTAGTGTGGCCGTAGGGTGTGGGGGTGGGGACTAGAGAAGGGGGTGCAGAAGACAGATGGAAGGACTTAATTAAAACACTATCGGGGGAAAAGGGAGAAGGCAGAGGACATCCCATCTCTCCTCCATGTGTGAGAGAACTCAGTGACTGCACCAGGGCTCACCTTTTCCCATTCCTGCCTCCCACTTGGCTCTGTCACTGGTGCCATTTCCCAAACCTTTCAGTTAAATGTTGCTTAAAATTTTATAGTATACAAGAAGTATTTGGGGAAAACAGATGAGAACTATTTAAAACCAACAGAGGCAATCTTTTTCTGATTTTGCGTAAGCAGCATGCTCTGTGATAGGATGGATAGACTGTCTCTTAAGGATCTTATGTGAGAATGGCTACTAGCCATGTGTGGCCATTGCACACTTGAAACGTGCACAATATGGTCCAAGATGCAGAATGCTGTAGATTGTAAAATGCACATCTGATTCTGAAAATTTAACACAAGGGAAAGAATGTAAAATAACTCTATAATTTGTATATAAATTGCATGTCAAAATGATGTTTAGGTAATGCTTAGCAATGTTTTAGTTATTAGATAATGATAATGTTTTAGTTTAGGTTAAACATTACTAAAATTAGTTTTCTCACTTTACTTTTAAAAATGTGTCTCCTAGAAATTTCAAATGACTTATACACTCACACCTGTGGCTTGCTTTTTTTCTATGGAATAGCACTGCTCTAAGATTCGCGCCCACAAGTGGAATTCTTAAGTCATGTGTCACTGTAGTCAAGGTTGAAATAGGCTCCCAGGGATATATTCCACGGGGAATCGAAGTGGGTCAGGGAAGGCACTGCACAGCCGAGGGTAGCCAACATGGGAGGGGAGGCCTCCCAGGTTAATAGCAGCAGGAGCTGCCAGCACCCCAGACCTGACGGGGATCTGGAGGAAGCCACTGGGTAGAAAGTTGTGGTGTCTAGTAGAAGAACACAGCTACCACCAAACCACATCCAGCAAAGGGTGGTGGGGGCAAGGGAATGCATAACCCACCCGCTCTCTTTTCACCCTTGGGTCTGCTACCAGAGCGGGCCAACTCATTCAGGCAAGAAGAACCAGTTCTTGATATACCCACATGGCTCAGCATCCCAGGCACAGAGCAGCAGGGAGTAGAAGGGAGAACGGGTCTGGAAGGGCAAATGGAAAACAGCCAGGTTATAAGGAGTGCACACTGTCCACTGCTCCAACCACGTCCTCCACTGAACTGCAAGTTTCCCACCACTGCCTTACCACACATGAGAGCACCTGTACTCTGTGTTGCTTGGTATTATAGACTGTGCTTCTAACTCTCTTCGGTTCAGCAGATATAAAATGGCACACCACTGACATTTCCATTTGTATTTTTCTGTCTAATGATATGGAGTGTCTTTTCATATACTTCCTCTTCCACTTTAGTGAAATATCTCTTCATGGCTCTTTGCTTGTTTTTCAGTTGGATTTCTTGTCTTTGTATTACTGATTTGTATCTCCATTGACATATTTGGAACATCAGTTCTTTGTTATTTATATGTTTCTGTCCACTGGTGGCTTCTGTTTTTACTTTATGGAAGTTTTGATCAACACAGAACTTAGTTTTAATAGAATGGAATTTAGCTTTTTCTTTACAGATTGTGCTTTTGTGTGTTATTTAACAGTTATATTAATTCCCAGGTTATAACATGCTTTTCTTTGTAATTAATATGAGTTCAATTGTGAAAAATATAAAAGCATAGAGGTCAGCAAAAGATAAAAGGGAAAATTACCTATAGTCACATTAACAGAAATAACCACTGGTGTAATCTTTCTAAGTTCTAATCTCATATACAAAATTGATGTGGTACCTAGATAAGCCTCATAAAAATAAAATCTGTGATCAGTACTACGATATTTCTAATAATCCCCTGTGAAAATTTCAGATCTTACAATAGGAATAGTCAATATTAACTATTTTCTAAGTGCTCTTATTTATGGAAACAGAACTAACCTCTTTCCTTTGTTATTAGCTTTTCTTTGGTTCTAGTAGCAACGTAAGTTTGCACTGCAAGCACATCTCAGGCTTTAGACAGGAAAAAGAAATGTTTGAGTCTAAGATAAGTTCAATAGAGAATGTCAAGTATCAGGGTGTGGCCCCAAGGCATCAGATAAGAGTCTTCTGGAATGCACCACTGTGGTGAAGACACAGGTGGGGCCTTGTATCCAACTCCCACACAGTCCTCCAAAATTGAGCTTGATATCATCTTGTCTGCAGCAAAAGGAAATGCTTCTTTTTCTGTTGAAAAGCTGTAAATATCCTGGCTACCCTGACTCGATTTCTCAAATACAATGTCATTCACTTAATAGTGAAGGACAGTCCTCAAAGCAGATGTGTTAGTTATCTACTGCTATGTAACAAATTGTCACAAAATCTTGTGACTTACAACAATGACAATGGTATTGTTGCATCTCATAGTTTCTATGGGTCAGGAATGCAGTACGTTATCAGCTGAACTTTTCCAGCTTAGGTCTGTCATGGTTGCAGGTAGATGCATAAAACGGGTTAGTGGGCATCTGAGGTTGCTGAGAGGTAACCAGGGCTCTCTCTCTCTCTCCTCATATATACCCAGGGCTTTGAGTGTGGCCCATTTTTCTGATAGCATGATGGTCTTGGGGCAGTGAAATTGCTTTTACATGGTGGCTGAAAGCTTCAGCAAGCAAGGTGAAAGTTGCATGCTTTCTGTCCTCCATCCCCGAAAGTCATATAATATTAATTCCGTCATGAATCAGTTGCAGAAGCTCACTCAGTTTCAAGGGGAAGGGAAATAAACTCTCCATCTCAATGGGATAAGTCTGAACGAATTTGAGAATATGTTTTAAAACCACAACAGTCTCCTCCCTAACCACAAAGTAATTGCATTCTTCCTCTTTGTAAAATACTCTTGCCTCCTCCAAGGACATTGCCCTGCACTCCCAGAAGTTTCACTGCATTATCAGGCTCAGGCTCAGTCTCCAGCTCCAGAATCTCATCATCTGTATCAGGTGTGTTGCAGATGAGAAGTCTTAAGTTACGGTTCTTCTAAATATAAACATCTGTGATCTACAGGGACATATTACCTGCCCCTAGTATGCCTGAATAGAATAACCACAGTAAATGCTTCCACTCAAAAGTGGGGTAAGCAGGAGAAACACAGTCTGTAGAACTTGCAAATTCCAGCCAGGCACATCTTGCCACACCATTAAGTAGGGCTTAGTCATATTCCCTGGGTGTTGTTCTCTAGTATTCTTGACTTTGCCCACTCTTGGTTCTGCTGAGTTATCTTTCTTTTTCTATAAGAAATGTCTCACATTTCCAGTCTGCTTCCTACCCTTCAAAGTTTGGGGACACAAAAGTCTCTTTTTCTTGTGTATTACCTTGTTCTTTTCATTTTAACATGATGCATTAAAAACTTTGTGGGTTTCCTATGTATCAATTTATAACCCTTCTCACAAATCTCATACTGGAGAAAAAAGTCATACTCACAAATTTCTACAGAAGTTTTTCCTGATTTGGGGCTTCCTCTGAGCAATAGTGAGATAATTCCCTTAAGATTATCAGGAGGTTAGTTTGGTGCCTGTAGCTCAAGCAGCTAAGGTATCAGCCACATACACCAGAGCTGGCGGATTTGAATCCAGCCCCAGCCTTCCAAACAGTGACAGTTACAACCAAAGAGAAAATAGCCAGGTGTTGTGGCGGGCACCTGCAGTCCCAGCTACTTGCGAAGCTGTGGCAAGAGAATCACTTAAGCCCATGAGTTGGAGGTTGCTGTGAGCTGTGATGCCACAGCACTCTACTCAGGGCAATAGCTTGAGACTCTGTCTCAAAAAAAAAGGAAAAGAAAAGACTCTCAAGAGGCATATTTTTTGACATAGGTGGTTTGTGAGGCATGCAAGATTCTTGGAGGTTCTTTTTGTTTGTTTGTTTGGTTTGGTCCAAAATGGCCTGTAAGGCACTACCTTAATATTTTTTCCTGCAGTCCTATAAAGAGTTTTATGTTTATAGTCTTAGCTTCATCTTCACTGTGAAACCACATTTTCCTGACGGCACCTTTGCTTTGATCTTTTCCCTGAGGCCTTTGTTTCTTTCAGAATGCTTTCCTAACTGGAGAGACTATTCTGGTCCTTTTATATTTTTAAAATATTTTTATTAAATCATAACTGTGTACATTAATGCATTTATGGGGTACAATGTGCTGATTTTATATGCAATTTGGAATGCTTACATCAAACTAGTTAACATAACCTTCACCTCACTTACTTATTTGTGTTAAGGTATTTATGCTCTACTCTTAAAAGTTTTGACATGTACCCTTGCATTGTGCACATTAGGTGAGGTCCCACCAAATACTGTCCCTCCTCTCGGCCTGCCCCCTCTCCCCTTCTCCCTCCTCTTCCCTCTTTTCTGGACTATAATTGTGTTTTATCATTCGTATGAAAGTGTAAATGATTGTATATTGGTTCCATAATAGTATTGAGTACATTGGACACATTTTCCCCCATTCTGAGATACTTTACTAAGAAGAATATGTTCCAGCTCCATCCAGGCAAACATAAAAGATGTAACGTCTCCATCTTTTTATGGCTGCATAGTATTCCATGGCGTACATATACCACAACTTGTTAATCCATTCATGGGTCGATGGGCACTTGGGTTGCTTCTGTGACTTGGGAATTATGAATTGGGCTGCAATATACATTCTGGCACAATTATCTTTGTTGTAAAAGGATTTTTGGTATTCTGGTCCCTTTATGCTCCCTTCAACATCTATGCATAAGTTGAATAGCTGATTCTTTGATTCATCTCTCTGCTCTTATGTTTTACTACAGGAGGCCTAGAAGCTAGGCTACCTTTGACACTCTGCCCCCAAATCTCCCTGACTAAATCATCAAGTTTATTAAGCGCTTTTTAAATGTTAGGTTACAGTGTTTCTAACCTTTTCACTATTACATGGTAAGGGTCTCCTTTCCTCCAGTCTCTAGCCACGTTCTCCTTACTCTCAAATAAGCCCTCACTGATAGCCTCCTCCAGCCCCGTCAGTCTTCTTACAACTTCCACCCTCCTCTGGGTCCCAAAGGCAATGTCAGTGCAGCATACCACTAATAGGTAAAAAATACTATTCCTCTTACCCCTTGATACATAATAAATCATTACTAAAACCAGGGGCTTAAAACATCAACCATAATTTTCATATCTTTCATGGATTCTGTGGCTCAGGAATTCAGAAATCCCTTAGCTGGCATTTCTGGCTGAGCAGCTCACACTGTGATAATCAGATGCTGGTTAGCCCTGTAAAAGCAGTGGGATGAAAGGAGCAGGAGGAGCTAGTGTGATCTCTCTCTCCCCCTCTCTGTTGCTCTCACTCTCTCCCTTGCTCCATTAACTTCAGAACCTCTCCATGTAATCTCCCTGTGTGCTAGTTTGCTTTCCCCCCGCATGGTGGTCTCATGGCATTTGGGCTGCTTACAAGGTAGCTGAAATCTTCAAGCAAATGTTCCAGTGAGCAAAGTGGAGCCTACATCACCTTTTATAACCCAGCATCAGAAGTCAGATGAGTAACTTCAATTTCACCATAGCCTACTGGCTGGGATAGCCACAAAAATATTCCCAGTTTCAGGGAGAGGAACCCAGATGCTGTCTCTTCACAGAAAGAATTTCAAAAAGTTTTTGGGCCTGTTTTTAAACTGCCAGAAGAGATTCATTTCTTCAGCAAGAAATTGTTGAGTACCTACTGTGGGTTAGGGATCATGCTTTGAGGGAAGGGTCCAAAGGTGGATCAGACACAGCCTCGCTGGAAGATTTACTCCTCTTTGAGAAGCTGAGTTAGAAAAACAAAGAGGTAAGCAGAACATTGCAGTGGAGAGGGATAAGTATTTTAAGAGTGTTAGTAAAAATGCTGGGAAAACAGAGCAGTGAGGAAGTAATGCTGCAAACACAACTCAGAGGCACCTTGGAGAAGATAACATTGAAGCCAAGAGCTATAAAGGGCAAGCAGGACTTCTCCAGCCACGTAGAGATCCAAGCTCATAGAAATGGCATGACGGCATGAAACACCTTAGTGGTCTTTTCATTCTGGCTAGATGAAAGTGACATTCACTAAGACAAGAAATTCAGGAGACCTTGAAGTGAGATAAGTCCAAGACTTACTTGCATTTTCAGATATCAGAAGACTTTTGGAGGTGGGGGAGACCAGTGTATTTCTGGACACGTCAGCAGACCACCTGCTAGATGGTTCCTTATTCTTCCACAAGGTATTAATAGCTACTGGAGGAGAAGCACCAGCTTCAGGTGGTGACCTCCCCCCCACTCAGATGTTTCCAGCTACTCTAGTGGTTGCAGTCTTTGTTAGGAATGGCCCTTCTAAAAATAAGACATTAGTGTGACATCCAAGCTTACCTGAGACGCTCAGCCCAGCCTGAGAAGCACATTTTGTTTGGAATGGCTATAAATATGTCTCCCAAGGAAACAATTGGTCCAAGCTGTGTACTTGGGCATCTAATTTACTATCTTGTGGTGACTTGGCCTCCATCTGGTTAGAGAAGAAAGGGGTCTTCCAATCAACTCCTCTAGAGCCTACAGCCCAGTGGCCAGCAGGCTAAAACTGGATGGTACAAAGTATTTATTTAAAGATGTAATCAGATGACAATATTTTAAAAAATCAGGACATTTTACTTAAAGTGCCTGAATTTCAGCTTCTTTGAAAAAAACATCAGATGTTTTACCCCCAGGCATAAATGCCCTCATGACAAAGGTCGACTTGTTGGACTGCTGCTGAGCTGAGGTTGTGCCTCCAGTTTCATCAAGTATTGGGAAGAATGTGGGGAAATACTCTCCTCTCCCATTGGATCATTAGGTAACGTATCCATGGTAATTAGAGAGGGCACAGTTCTGTTGGAACTGTGTAGGAGAAGGAAAGCACTGAGCCAGCCCTCACTTAGGAAAATTGCTTGTGGTAGGGAAACTGTGCCCGAGACCACTGTCCACACACTGCAGCCAGAGAGATCTTCCTAAAACACAATGTGATCTGGAAGAGGGGTCAACATAAGTGTTCAATAAGGCATCAAGAAAATACACCAAGTTCTAGGATTGTTCACCGCCGAGATAGGGGATTAAGAGAATGGTGGTTACCAGGAGCTGGCAGAGAATGGAGATTTAGATGGGTACAGAGTGTCAGTTTAAGATACTGAAAAAGTTTTGGAGCTGCATGGTAGTGATGGGTGCAATGTCACTCAACTGTATGCTTATCGATGGCTAAAATGGTGAATTCTATGTTATATATATTTCACCGCAATAAAAATAAGAAAAAAAAACAAAGAAAGAGATACCTGCTTCTAGAAGATAAGACTGGAAAACAACTGACATAGCTTACATTTCAAGACTAATAGCTTGCTCTTCAAGGTTCAGTTTACGGCCCTCACTATGCCAACAGATCAAAGCTTTCAAGAAATAAACTTAGCTTGGCTTCATCCAGGCCTCTGCGCGGTAAGGCCCACCTTAAAATCATCCAGCTCATACTCTACAAGTATAAATCTCCTTCCTTCTTGTCCCCATTTTGAGATTTTACCAAAATTCTGCTACCAAAGTGTTCGCCCTTATTGCACTAGATCTATAAACTTAACTTTGCTGATCAACAGGTTTTTCCCTCCTGGTGGATTTTTGACGTATTGACGGTTGACAGGTAAAGGATTTTCCTGCTTGAAATTCTTCTCAGGACTCTCACTGCCAATAGCTAAGGCTGCAAATGTGCAGCCCATGTAGCCTCCAGACGTGTTTTATTTAGCTCGCAAAGTGCATTGAAAAAAATACTTGAATTTACTGCCAAATTTTAAATTTGAATTTTAAATATAAATGTCTGTCTTCTCTAGAAAAGTCAGAACCAAATCCAGTTGCCGTGTCTCACACATTTGGGTCACTTCATTCAAGACATTCTCCTAAGCAAAGCTGAACTGTTTAGTATGTCACGCCCATCACCGTGTCAGGCCTGGTTGCCGACAATCATCATTCAACAGCGACTTGTCCTAATCAAATGATGAAGGGCCTGCAAGCCATAAAGGGGAGAGGGGATGTTGACAATGAGGGGAATAGCAGTGGCTAATGGGCCGATTCAGTGAGCTTCTGGGCTCCCTGACATAGAGTGACCACGGGGCAGGTGGAAGCTATCGTGAATATGGTTAATATTTTCATGACTTACAGCAAGGATTTTTTCTGTGACATCTTCCTCTTTTTCCATCCATCTTTGACAGAACACAGTTTCAGTCTCACATCCAAATCACAAAGTGTGACTCTGGCCTTGGGAGACCATGAGCATTACCACGGCAGTATTTCTAACCAAAGGAAAAAAAGCAGGAAGCAAGTACCAAAGCTTTGGAGAAACCTTTATCTGGGTATCTTTTACTACCTCTAAAAGTTAGTAAAAAGGGTGAGATATTTCCATCACGGGTTCTTAAATATGGCTCTCTATTGGGAGCACTTGGGGACCTTATAAAGGTACTCATGCCCAGTTCTCACTTCCAGAGATTCTGATGTCACTGTTCTAGTGGCATCTTGTGCCTGGGATCTTTTTGGAGCTCTCCGAGGTATCTGAACATGCAGTAGAGTTTGCAGAGCTCCCTAACTCATGTGCACAGAGTCTGAGCAAGTCCCAGGTATGCTGAAATTAATTGTCCCAGCATCCTTTATGGAGAGAATTTTTGGATAAGGGTCTCTATTAAACACATATACTGGAAAACATAGGGACACTAAAAATTACATGGGGGATAGTGCTTTCTGAGAGTATAATATTTGAAACAATTATGACTCTTTTTTGAAAATATTTTCACCATTCATTTTTTTAACAGAAAATTATAGAAAGTCGTATCATAAACACTCACACATTCACCACCTGGTCTAAATACGTCTTAACACTTGGCTCCATTTGCTTCAGATCTTTTTGCTATTTATGGTAAAGATAAATCAAAATTAAAAAGCCTTTACAGATATAACTGAACCATCCTGTATCCTCCATGATCTCAAGCCTTTCCTCCTTTCCCAGAGAAAGGCACCATCTGGAAACCGGTGCATATCATCCCCAGGCACGGTCCTGTACTTTTACTACAGGAGAGCTCTAAACAACACATTGTGATCTCTCTTGTATGTTTCAATTCAAATAAATGGATACCATGCTGTGTGCTTCCTTGTGCTGTTTACTTTTTGATCTTTTGTGTAGCTCTGGTTGAATTGCTTTAAGTGCTATGCCTTAGTCTTTATCACTTTTGATTCTTAGTAACCAGTACTTTTGACTCATGGCAGAACTTTGAAAAAAATGAGCATATGTCTTCTCACTTAGAAGTTCCTCACCCTCTACAATATAAAATTGAAATTAAGCCTGGGATTCCAGGCCCTCCAAGCCAGCTGCCAGCTGTTTCTCAAGCATCTAGTCTCCCCAGATGATAGCGATTCATCTCTCAAGATTGATTTGAAACATTTGTTCTCAGGGGACCAGCTCCTTTAGACCAAGTAAGGTAACATTTCCTCGGCTTCTCATATCACTTTTCACAAACCTTGATTACCATTCTTAACTCACCCCTCTGCTATCTCTCTGCCCCCCTCTTCCAAGAAAAATAGCTTCAGGTTTCTCAGTAGAGGTTATCTAACTTTGTATCATCAACCTTGGACATATAATATGGCAGGTGCTTGGAAAAAATGACTGTTGATGAAAATAATTGTATGTGCTGTTTGGGGGAAAAGAATGGGTTCTGCAATAAGGGGAAAGAACAGTCAAGCCTTCTGCTGAGGGTGGCCCAGGTGTCCCCACTCCCTGCCTTGCTTCCAAACAACTCCAAGGGTTTCCCCTACTCTTGTGAGCTGGAGATTATCCATGACTAACAGCCTAATCTCAGTAAAACACTGGGAGACCCAATCTTCTGGGGAGAAAGGAGACTTTTGAAAGGGTAAGATATTTTGATCATGGGTTCTTAAATATGCTCTCTACTGGGAGCACTTGGGGGCCTTATAAAGCTACTGATGCCCAGTTTCACTTCCAGAGATTCTGATGTCACGGTTTTAGTGGCAGCTTGCACCTAGGATCTTTTCAGAGCTCTCCGAGGGATTTGAACATGCAGTAGAGTTTGCAGAGCTCCCCCACTTATGTGCACAGAGAGTCTGAGCAAGTTACAGGTATGCTTCAATTATCTGTCCCCTGGTGTAGGTGGAGGTCCTCCCTCCCCCGGCCATCCAGTCACTGGCCACAGGCAGTCTATTCCAATTAACTCGTTACCCTTAACAAATATAATTATTTGCTCTGTGTGCAGCATTTTGGGAGATTTGGGATGCTCTGATTTAGAGAACAAGACAAATCCAAAGTTGCCTAGAATTACATAGATGACTTGGTTTGAATTCCAGTTTGTGGGACACCCAAAGACTGGACCCTGGGATTTCTCTTCATCATCTCATTGGATTGGCCTCTGAGCGAGCCTGTGAAATCAGCAGGATGAGCCTCATCTTACAAATGAGGATGCTGATGCCAGAGAGAAGGGCCTTATCCCAGGCAGAGATCTGATATGTGGCCGGGAGGAAGATGCTTTCTACGTCTAGAATTGTCTGCTCTGTAATTCCACGAAGAAAGTAAATGTAGAAAGAGCTACAGTGACAAACGGCATAGATAGTAGCATTCCTGAAATCAGAGATCTCACAGCCTGGGATCTTTTGAGGCATAAGAATTAAAGTTATTACTTCAAACCATGGGTTCAAATCCCAGCACCCTTTCTTACTAGCTTTGTGACTCTGGTTAAGTGACTGCACCATTTTCTGACTCTGTTCCTCATTTGTAAAGTCAGGAGACCCCTAACAACCTCATAAGTGTGGTGATCACATGAGATAACATGAACTTGGCAAGGTATCAATCTTGGGCGTAGTGTTCAGACTTGTGACTTCCCGGCTGTGTGATCTTTAGCAGGAATATTTTACCTCTATGAACTTCATTTTCTTATCTGAAAATGGTTAGCCCCCACCTTGCAGTATCATGTGAAAACTGCACCACGTTCCATCTGCAGAGAGCTTGAAGTAGTGCCCAGCAGAAAGGAAATGTTCAGTAAACAGTGGTCACTGTGACAATGACCAGTGGACCAGGCAGCTCAGGACTGCCTATTTGCTGATGAGGCCTAGAACTGGTCACCTGAAGAAGCATATTTTCTGAGCATGAGCCCCTGGGGTGTCCCCCTCTGTGGGGGAGTGCTGGGTCAGAGGAAGACCAAAGTCTTGGGCAAGAAGCTCCCAGGGCTGAGGCTCAGTCTTCCCATCTGTGAAAGGCCAGGTCATACTGATGAACTCAGGGACACTCTGTCTCAACCTAGGATTCATTACACATGGGCACAGCCATATTCTAGGCTGAAAAGCTGGAGATCCAGACCCAAAGTGGGCTCCATGGCCATCTTTTGAATGACTGTCATGCTAAACTCTCTACAGAAGCCACTTCATGTGGTTTTCTGTGACTCTGCTAGGTGGGTATTGTCTCTATCTGGAGTTTCATAGAGATGACATTTTCTTACCAAAGATCACGTGGCTAGACAGTAACAAGTCTGGAAACTAAATCCGAGTCTGTCTGGATCTCTTCACCTCTCTCCTCACCTTCTCTCCTCACCACTGTGCCTCAGCCTTGTTCAGCCTCAGAGTCCTCTCTCTCCCAACAGAGTGAGGACACCAGATGGCTTTTCGTTTTTACCCTGATTTCTTTGTGATTCTTCCCCTTTATCTGTCCCAAAGACACTGTGGAAGAAGGCAGAAATCAAAGGCCCCTGTTCCTCTTCTCAGCTCTCTGTCCCTCCAGCGACCTTCATCTCTCCATGCATCCCAGCTTCACAGACTTCAAGTTTCCTGTTAAGTATACACACTAAACTTCCCTGTAGCCCCAGCCGGCTCTTACCTTAATCCAAACTCTCTTAGTTATTGGAGGATAGAATGAAGAAAGAATGAAGTAGAATAATTTTGGAAACATGATCTCAGTTTTTTAATTTGAAGGGAGATTCCCCAAAGCCTTTCACATCCGATATGCCATTTCAGCCTTACCACGGCCTTGTTAGTTGGAAGTTATGATTACCTCAGCTTACAAACAAGAAAAGCGTGGCTGGGACAGATGGGGCGGCTGGCCACAGCTACCCCCAACACAACAGAAGCTGTGCTGGGGTGGGCCTGGCTCTGAAACCAGAGAAAAACTACACTCTGCTGCCCACACAAAGACTTGTCTGGCAACGATACATCCAAAGACAGCTGGAGGTGATCAAGAGAGCGTGATCTACATTGGGAGAGCCCCATTTGATGTGCTGCTAATTTCCTGTGCTGTGTATTCTTTCTTGTCCATTGAGTAATTCATCTTTAGTTTATTCATTAAATAAATAATCCCAACACACGCCCCACTCCTGCCAGAGCAACCGACATTCCTAGGGCACATTCCAGATAGGTGTTTGGTTAATCCCCTCTCCTGACGCCCACCCCACTTCCCTACCTGACTGTGTCCCCTCCCTGCCTTATCCTTAGTTCACTGCTGTCCCAAGTGAGGACTCCCTGCGAGGGCCCCAGCCCTGGGCCAGGGTAATGTTTTGGTAAATCTGACTTTCTTCCCACCACCTGGTTGAAGAGTGGCATTGAATAGAATCTGAATGATACGTTCAAGGATGAGTTGGCGTTTACACATCAGAGACAAGTGTTTATGCATCCAGAGAAGGGAAAGAGCATGTGCAGAAGCCTGAGCCATGGAAGGACCCCGCAGGAAGGCCCAGGTAGCCACAGACTGGGAGTCATGCAAGTGGGAAGCTACAGGAGAGTGGGCTCAGAAGACAGAGACCCCAAGGTTTCCACTGCATAGAAAGTCAAAGGGAAACTCCATACTGTGCCCAGGAAGAGCCAGCACAGCCCAGTCCCCACCTGTGCCCTGGTCTCCTGTTTCTATACCCCTACCCCACTTGCAGGTCTGCTTTGAACCCACCGAGCTTTTTTCATCTTCTCTTCTCTCAGCTTACAATTCCTCCCACTTTCCATTCTGCCTCACCTAGTCGATGCATTCGTCAGGGACGTCAGGCCTCTGATACACTGTTAAGGCTTTCAGTACCTCCTCCCCCAACCTAGCTGCAACTGCCCATTTGGTTACTGTAAATATCCATCTCCCCCCATTAGATGTAGGCTTTTCCATGACAGTGAAGTCTGAGTCTGTCCACTCATTACTTGTGTCCCCTATGCCTAGCACAATGCCTGATACGTAGTAAATGTCTGTAGGTATTTAGTGAATGGACAGAAGGCATAAAGCACTGCTTCCTATATAGAGGTATGGCTTTAGAGGGGCAGAAATCTCTTTTTGCCTTCAAATTTCAAAGCCATTGGAAAGCCAGCCCGGCTGTTATCTCTTGGTCTAACCAAAGAAATCCCAACTCACACGGGTCTGTTCGCAGTTAGGTTTTTGGTTTGACAACTCTGCCACCTACTGGTAAAAAGGTATATTTTGCAAGGGAAAAAAGCCACCTAGCAAGAGGGTGTCCAAGAAACAAGGAACCCTGCTTTAAAGAGAGCAGTTCCTGATGCTCAAACCTCCCGAGTAGTCTGCACTAAGTGTGTTTAATCCTGGAAAGCTTATTAAAGTTGAAATATACTCATTTAGAAAGATAAACAGGGTTTAGGAAATTATCATCCTCTAAGTTACTAATGATTACCATACAGCAATAATTTGCATGTTGACTTTAAGGGCTCACGTATCTACCCGGTGGTAGTTCTAAGTGTAAAAGCTAAGCATGTTTCCCTAAAACAAAAATTGTTGATGAAATGGGCATGTTCAACATTTTCTTAAAAATATTCCAATACACACGCCCAGTGTAGTCTGGTAGGTAGTGAGCCACACTGTGTGACCCTGAAACCCTGACATAGCCATCTCTTTCCCCCCCTGCAAAGTCCCACTGCATCTCCTGGGTGCCCTTTCCGTACTGGTTTACTAGAGGGTAGACGGCAATGAGGCAGGGGGATGGGATAGAAGTGTTGGAGAACCACACAGGATTTAGATCAGGGAGGAACAAGTGGGTTGCATCACCGTCCCCTGTTATTTCTGTCACCATGGGCAGGTCACTTAACTTGACTGACACTCATTTTGCCGTCTATAAAATAAGGACTAGGAACATCACATATAATAGTACTGTCACCCCCATTTTACAGATTAGGAAAGTAGGAAAGTCACTTTTATATCTGGAGTTGGACAGATAGAAAACACCAGAACCAGTACTCACACTCTGGTGTCCAGCAGGCCCAAATTTGAATCCATTATGCTACTTGACAGCAAATAAATGAGTGCACCACACAGATACACGGCTTGTGCCTCATGTTAGAGAAAGCATGCTCCTTTCGGCCCCCATCATTATTTCCTGCATGTCCTATGCCTCCAAGGGTAACCTCAACTCAAGGTTGTTTTAATTTTATCCTGAAATTAGCATCAGTTCAGCAAGAGGTGAAAGAATTGCTCCCATTTCCAAATAGACTGAAAAAATACCTGCTAAATACTTTGAGGTCTCCAAATGAAAGGACTTTCTGAAACACTGTTTACATTTGGTTAAGAATCCACGTGCATGTTGGATTCTTTGCTTTTTTAATTTGCTGTCAAACAAACTAAAATGAAAAGCACTGTTCTTTGATTTCTCATCCATAAGACCCAGATATTTCAGATCCTATTTATCTTACCTCTGTTTCTACATCCCGTTTTCTGCTGTTTCTTGCACTCAGTTTGTTTATTTGAAGTCATTCATAGTATATCTTAAATCATTTTAATCAGCAATGAAACATGGTGGATGTGTGGTTTTCCAGCCCAGATGCCCTTTTATAAAACCTATTAGAATACAAAGTAGAAATAATGTGCAAATTAATATTATCTGCTGTCCCACCCAAGGTATAAACATGCATTTTCTGGAACACACTGCACGTGGAGTGCTTTCTGCCTCCTGCGGTTCCTGGACGTGCTCACTCACTCACACCTTCACTTATCCTTTCATTCATTCATCAAATATTTATGCGCTTGGCTGTGGAACAGACCCTGGGAACCCTGAGATGAGTAAGACCCAGAGGCAGTACAATGTAACGAGTTTGAAATCAGATGCACAGGCACTTCATCTTGGCTTTAGAGTTTTTCACACTGTGCGCCCGTTGCAAGCTGCTTGCCCTCTCTGAGGTTCAATTTCCTCATCTGTAGAACGGAGATTGATTGCAGAAGCATTTAAATGTCATCTGTACCTGGTACAGAACCCACCACAGGTAGATAGTGTAACTTGAGTTGTGTAACTTTAGCCTGGCCTCTGTCTTCAAGGATCACAGGCATGTACTACATAGATGCCTTTATGGCCAGGGTAGGGAGGTGGGATGTACAAAGTACTAGGAGGATATGGAGTAGAGGGTAACTAACTCCCCCTGGGGGTTGGGGAGGGCTCAAGAGGAGAAGGCATTGTTTGTGAGATAATCTCACGGGGTTGGGAAGGAGGAGATGGCATTGAATGGGACTACAGTCTGTACAAAGGCACAGAGCTGTGTAAGAGGATGGCATTTCAGAAATAGAAAGACTATTACTTTATTAAAATTGCAACGTAGGCATGTAGGAGGATGGGCAGGAGAAGAGACTGGGTGGGAGGGCAGAATCAGGCACAAGGGCCTTTGAAATCACACAGGAGGCTACAATGTAGACCTGGCTGTGGAAAGTATTTGGGGGGCTCTCCTTTTCACTCTTACATCACCTCTAAAACTCTAATAGGAATCCTAATGGGAATTACTTTCTCCATCAAAGGAGAAACTAAGTCTCGGCATAAGTAAATTACTAGTTTGCTCCCATTCAAATAGTTTCCCATTTGCGTCTTACACACATCTTCTTCCTTGATATATAAGTGCCCTTGACTCACAGACTGCACAGACTGTGTCATATGTTTTGGTTATGTAATATTTCCTATGCAGCAATGGCAGAGGATATAATAATCTCATACTTACCATCCAGCTTTATCAGAACTCAACAGGATGCCATGTTTGCTTCAGGTTTTTTCTTTGTTAAGTCAAACGTTACAGATTCAGTTACAAACCCCAACAGACCACATCTGATTCTGAGTCTCTTCTAACTTCCCCACAGTGAGTCACTACCAAGAATTGGGAGTTTATCATTTTGTGTGTATCTATACACCTGCTAATTTGTGCATCAATAAATAATGTACAATGTTTTGCATATTTCAAAATATAATATTAAATAATTTGAAGAAACATGATTCAACAATTTTTATATAACTCTTAAAAGCATTCATATTTCAGGATGATTACCTGATTCTGGTTCTCACCTAAAGTGTACAATGGGAGGATATTCAGCACACTCCTTGGGTGAAGGGCTCAACTAGAACTTGACCTTTACCTTAGAAATGAAAACAATGAAAATCATATTTCTCGATCTTCTGTTGTTTTAACAGTTTTCTATCTTCTTTTATTCCCTCTGCCAATTGAAAGGCTAGCAATTATATTTCTATTCTTTTAGTATCTATTCTTACTTTTTTTT